>WNWK01002392.1:82500-85000 GCA_009830355.1 Cherax destructor
GACAACAAGTTAACAGGTGATAACAGCAAGCTGGTAGTGAGGGTAGCAAGTTGACAGTGATGGCAGTAGTTTGACAGTGATGGCAGTAGTTTGACAGTGATGGCAGCAGTTTGATAGTGATAGCAGCAACTTAGTAGTGGGCAGCAAGTTGGTAGTGATGACAGGAAACTGACAGTGATGGCAGCAAGTTGATAGTGATGGCAGCAAGTTGATAATGACGGAAGCAAGTTGATAGTGATGGCAGCAAGTTGACAGTAATGACAGCAAAATAGTAATGATAGCAGCAAAATAGTAATGATAGCAGCAAGACAGTAATGATAGCAGCAAGACAGTAATGGCAGCAGCAAGACAGTAATGATAGCAGCAAGACAGTAATGATAGCAGCAAGACAGTAATGATAGCAGCAAGACAGTAATGATAGCAGCAAGACAGTAATGATAGCAGCAAGACAGTAATGATAGCAGCAAGATAGTAATGACAGCAGCAAGACAGTAATGATAGCAGCAAGACAGTAATGACAGCAGCAAGACAGTAATGATAGCAGCAAGACAGTAATGATAGCAGCAAGACAGTAATGATAGCAGCAAGACAGTAATGATAGCAGCAAGACAGTAATGATAGCAGCAAGATAGTAATGATAGCAGCAAGACAGTAATGATAGCAGCAAGACAGTAATGATAGCAACAAGACAGTAATGATAGCAGCAAGATAGTAATGACAGCAGCAAGACAGTAATGACAGCAGCAAGACAGTAATGATAGCAGCAATACAGTAATGATAGCAGCAAGACAGTAATGATAGCAGCAAGACAGTAATGATAGCAGCAAGATAGTAATGATAGCAGCAAGACAGTAATGATAGCAGCAAGACAGTAATGATAGCAGCAAGACAGTAATGACAGCAGCAAGATAGTAATGATAGCAGCAAGACAGTAATGACAGCAGCAAGACAGTAATGACAGCAGCAAGACAGTAATGACAGCAGCAAGACAGTAATGATAGCAGCAAGACAGTAATGATAGCAGCAAGACAGTAATGATAGCAGCAAGATAGTAATGATAGCAGCAAGACAGTAATGATAGCAGCAAGACAGTAATGATAGCAACAAGACAGTAATGATAGCAGCAAGACAGTAATGACAGCAGCAAGACAGTAATGATAGCAGCAAGACAGTAATGACAGCAGCAAGACAGTAATGATAGCAGCAAGACAGTAATGACAGCAGCAAGACAGTAATGACAGCAGCAAGACAGTAATGACAGCAGCAAGACAGTAATGATAGCAGCAAGACAGTAATGATAGCAGCAAGACAGTAATGATAGCAGCAAGATAGTAATGATAGCAGCAAGACAGTAATGATAGCAGCAAGACAGTAATGATAGCAACAAGACAGTAATGATAGCAGCAAGACAGTAATGACAGCAGCAAGACAGTAATGATAGCAGCAAGACAGTAATGACAGCAGCAAGACAGTAATGATAGCAGCAAGACAGTAATGATAGCAGCAAGACAGTAATGATAGCAGCAAGATAGTAATGATAGCAGCAAGACAGTAATGATAGCAGCAAGACAGTAATGATAGCAGCAAGACAGTAATGGCAGCAGCAAGACAGTAATGATAGCAGCAAGACAGTAATGACAGCAGCAAGACAATAATGATAGCAGCAAGACAGTAATGACAGCAGCAAGACAGTAATGACAGCAGCAAGATAGTAATGATAGCAGCAATCTAGTAATGATAGCAGCAATCTAGTAATGATAGCAGCAAGATAGTAATGATAGCAGCAAGATAATAATGATAGCAGCAAGATAATAATGATAGCAGCAAGACAGTAATGATAGCAGCAAGATAGTAATGATAGCAGCAAGATAGTAATGATAGCAGCAATCTAGTAATGATAGCAGCAATCTAGTAATGATAACAGCAAGATAGTAATAATAGCAGCAATATAGTAATGATAACAGCAATAGTAATAATAGCAGCAAGATAGTAATGATAGTAGCAAGATAGAAATGATAGCAGCAAGATAGTAATGATAGCAGCAAGATAGTAATGATAGCAAGGTAGCAATATCAGCGTTAAGATAGTAATACTGCTAATAGATGGATATACATAATGATAGCAGCAAGATAGTAATGATAGCAAGGTAGCAATATCAGCGTTAAGATAGTAATACTGCTAATAGATGGATATACAAAGCGCTGATAACCAAGAGATCTGGTGTTTTGAAATTCATGTGAATATAATCATCGTTTTTACCGTTGACGCCATCTACATAACAATCATGTCACCCTTCGTCCTTGTGTACGCTCAACCAGGCTGATTCTCCCCCCCCCCCCTCTCTCTCTAATGTCCTTGACTCACACCTAAATAACACAAGATAGTTCTTAATCACTGAGGCAGATAGTAGTTGTCCGCAGGAAGAACTGGAGTGACCTTACAAGCTCTCTGTTGTCTGTCTTTCCTATATATACTCACACACACACACACACACATACAC
>WNWK01002392.1:90000-211884 GCA_009830355.1 Cherax destructor
CTTGCAGTCTAAGAAAATACAATCTAGCCATTCCTCTCTCTCTCTCTCTCTCTCTCTCTCTCTCTCACTTTTGTTACTTCGTCATAGAATTCCAACAGGCTGGAGAGATACTTTTTGCCATCTCTTCTGAAACCATGTCGGGCGTAGTATACATTGCAGAGAAAAAGTCTGTTATCTAACACTTCACGGCAGTCCCTGTCTTAAATATAGGAACCACATTTGCTGTCTTCCAGATCTCTGACAAATGTCCCGTGTTCACTGACTTGTAGATCTTAGCTAGTGGTTGAGACAGTGCTCTGCTCCCTCCCTCTCGCAGAATCCACAGTGACACCTTGTCAAGTCTCAATGTCTTTGATGTATCCAGCTCTAGCAGAAGTTTTATTCCACCTCCTTCCCTGATATGTGTATGGTGTCCAGTATGTCGGTGTAATCTTTTTCTTAAGTTTTCTTTTACTGACCCTTTTTCCAGTGAGAGCATCTCTTTAAATAATTAACACTTCACAGATTTCTTGTCAGTTTTTTCGAGCTCTTCTCCTTTCTTCTTTAGCTAAATCCCCTAGACTTTTACTATGGTCTTTCTTCTGATGTGGCTGTGAAGCAGTGTTGGTACAGACTTGGTCTTTGCTTCTCAAAGTGTCGCTCAGCCTCTCCGCTCTTGCATATTCGTATCTGGTTAAGCTCCTCGCTTTTCTGCTCTCTTCTGTCCTTCACTTTCTTTAGTTTTTCCATGTTGTTTTGCCTTTCTTGTATGCCTAGTCGCATCTCTGGTTGAAGCAAGGGCTCTGTGTCGTGGCTATTTCCCCTTCTACATATGAAATTCTCCTCTGCCTCTCCGTATTTTCCAGCTAGTTACTTCATCTCATCTGCTGATTTTCCTTCCACTTCCCTTTCCTAATGCACCACTGTACTCAGGAATGCCCTCATTCCTTCCAAGTTCCCTCTTTTAAAGTATGGCTCTCAACTTCTATATCACCTGTGATAGAAGCACGTGTGGTAAATACCACGACCAGTCTCGTTGGCCCATCATCTCCTCTTTGTCTTCAGTGTCCTTAACATGCCGATTTTCCCCTACCATTCTTCATCAACTTAACCCTCCATGCGTCTGGTCTCCCGTGCGAGTCCCAGTTCTCCTAATCTATTTATTTGAGGTTGAAATCACCCAAGTGTTCGTCAACTGGTGTTGATCTTGCGGTGTTGCCAGTCAGGGCAACTCAACCTTCTCGGCCACTTAATGACACAACAGTATGTTACTATGATGTTACAGTCACTATAGTTAACAACTTGGCACTTTACAGTGCTATAGTTGACACCTTGGCACTTTACAGTGCTATAGTTGACACCTTGGCACTTTACAGTGCTATAGTTGACACCTTGGCACTTTACAGTGCTATAGTTGACACCTTGGCACTTTACAGTGCTATAGTTGACACCTTGGCACTTTACAGTGCTATAGTTGACACCTTGGCACTTTACAGTGCTATAGTTGACACCTTGGCACTTTACAGTGCTATAGTTGACACCTTGGCACTTTACAGTGCTATAGTTGACACCTTGGCACTTTACAGTGCTATAGTTGACACCTTGGCACTTTACAGTGCTATAGTTGGCACCTTGGCACTTTACAGTGCTATAGTTGGCACCTTGGCGCTTTACAGTGCTATAGTTGGCACCTTGATGCTCTACAGTGCTATAGTTGGCACCTTGATGCTCTACAGTGCTATAGTTGGCACCTTGATGCTCTACAGTGCTATAGTTGGCACCTTGATGCTCTACAGTGCTATAGTTGGCACCTTGATGCTCTACAGTGCTATAGTTGGCACCTTGATGCTCTACAGTGCTATAGTTGGCACCTTGATGCTCTACAGTGCTATAGTTGGCACCTTGATGCTCTACAGTGCTATAGTTGGCACCTTGATGCTCTACAGTGCTATAGTTGGCACCTTGATGCTCTACAGTGCTATAGTTGGCACCTTGATGCTCTACAGTGCTATAGTTGGCACCTTGATGCTCTACAGTGCTATAGTTGGCACCTTGATGCTCTACAGTGCTATAGTTGGCACCTTGATGCTCTACAGTGCTATAGTTGGCACCTTGATGCTCTACAGTGCTATAGTTGGCACCTTGATACTCTACAGTGCTACAGTTGGCACCTTGATACTCTACAGTGCTACAGTTGGCACCTTGATACTCTACAGTGCTACAGTTAACACCCTGGCACTCTACAGTGCTACAGTTAACACCCTGGCACTCTACAGTGCTACAGTTAACACCCTGGCACTCTACAGTGCTACAGTTAACACCTTGGCACTCTACAGTGCTACAGTTAACACCCTGGCACTCTACAGTGCTACAGTTAACACCCTGGCACTCTACAGTGCTACAGTTAACACCCTGGCACTCTACAGTGCTACAGTTAACACCCTGGCACTCTACAGTGCTACAGTTAACACCCTGGCACTCTACAGTGCTACAGTTAACACCCTGGCACTCTACAGTGCTACAGTTAACACCCTGGCACTCTACAGTGCTACAGTTACCACCCTGGCACTCTACAATGCTACAGTTACCACCCTGGCACTCTACAATGCTACAGTTACCACCCTGGCACTCTACAATGCTACAGTTACCACCCTGGCACTCTACAATGCTACAGTTACCACCCTGGCACTCTACAATGCTACAGTTACCACCCTGGCACTCTACAATGCTACAGTTACCACCCTGGCACTCTACAATGCTACAGTTACCACCCTGGCACTCTACAATGCTACAGTTAACACCCTGGCACTCTACAATGCTACAGTTAACACCCTGGCACTCTACAATGCTACAGTTAACACCCTGGCACTCTACAATGCTACAGTTAACACCCTGGCACTCTACAATGCTACAGTTAACACCCTGGCACTCTACAATGCTACAGTTAACACCCTGGCACTCTACAATGCTACAGTTAACACCCTGGCACTCTACAATGCTACAGTTAACACCCTGGCACTCTACAATGCTACAGTTAACACCCTGGCACTCTACAATGCTACAGTTAACACCCTGGCACTCTACAATGCTACAGTTAACACCCTGGCACTCTACAATGCTACAGTTAACACCCTGGCACTCTACAATGCTACAGTTAACACCCTGGCACTCTACAATGCTACAGTTAACACCCTGGCACTCTACAATGCTACAGTTAACACCCTGGCACTCTACAATGCTACAGTTAACACCCTGGCACTCTACAATGCTACAGTTAACACCCTGGCACTCTACAATGCTACAGTTAACACCCTGGCACTCTACAATGCTACAGTTAACACCCTGGCACTCTACAATGCTACAGTTAACACCCTGGCACTCTACAATGCTACAGTTAACACCCTGGCACTCTACAATGCTACCGTTAACACCCTGGCACTCTACAATGCTACAGTTAACACCCTGGCACTCTACAAAGCTACAGTTAACACCCTGGCACTCTACAAAGCTACAGTTAACACCCTGGCACTCTACAATGCTACAGTTAACACCCTGGCACTCTGCAATGCTACAGTTAACACCCTGGCACTCTGCAATGCTACAGTTAACACCCTGGCACTCTGCAATGCTACAGTTAACACCCTGGCACTCTGCAATGTCTCCACAGTTAACACCCTGGCACTCTGCAATGCTACAGTTAACACCCTGGCACTCTGCAATGCTACAGTTAACACCCTGGCACTCTGCAATGCTACAGTTAACACCCTGGCACTCTGCAATGCTACAGTTAACACCCTGGCACTCTGCAATGCTACAGTTAACACCCTGGCACTCTGCAATGCTACAGTTAACACCCTGGCACTCTGCAATGCTACAGTTAACACCCTGGCACTCTGCAATGCTACAGTTAACACCCTGGCACTCTGCAATGCTATAGTTAACACCTTGGCACTAAATCAGTATAATTAATCCCATTTCACTGTCCCTATAATTAATTCTGTTTCATACTGTCACTATCCACTTTCCAATAACTGCAGTTAACACCTTGGAACTTTACTGTGACTTCAGTTAACACGTTAGCACTCGAAACACTTCAGTTCTACCTTGGTACTTGAATGTCACTGCAGTTAACAACTTGGTACTCTATGGTCACTATAATTACACACTAGCATTCTACAGCACCATAATTTACACCGTAGCATTATAGTTAATATTTTAGCACTTTACTGGTACTTTAGTTAACACAGTGGCACTTTAATCAATAGTGTTAACAGTCTGGCACTCTAGCCATAGATAAAACATCAACATTCTACAATGACACAGTTAACAGTCTACAAAACTAGTGTAAAGACCGTACTATAACGCCACTATAGGTAACACACTGACACTCTACTGCTACATTATAATGTCACTGTAGCAAACACATTGGCACTCTACTGCTACATTATAATGTCACTGTAGCAAACACATTGGCACTCTACTGCTACATTATAATGTCACTGTAGCAAACACATTGTTACTCTACTGCTACATTATAATGTCACTGTAGCAAACACATTGTTACTCTACTGCTACATTATAATGTCACTGTAGCAAACACATTGTTACTCTACTGCTACATTATAATGTCACTGTAGCAAACACATTGTTACTCTACTGCTACATTATAATGTCACTGTAGCAAACACATTGGCACTCTACTGCTACATTATAATGTCACTGTAGCAAACACATTGTTACTCTACTGCTACATTATAATGTCACTGTAGCAAACACATTGGCACTCTACTGCTACATTATAATGTCACTGTAGCAAACACATTGTTACTCTACTGCTACATTATAATGTCACTGTAGCAAACACATTGGCACTCTACTGCTACATTATAATGTCACTGTAGCAAACACATTGTTACTCTACTGCTACATTATAATGTCACTGTAGCAAACACATTGGCACTCTACTGCTACATTATAATGTCACTGTAGCAAACACATTGTTACTCTACTGCTCCATTATAATGTCACTGTAGCAAACACATTGTTACTCTACTGCTACATTATAATGTCACTGTAGCAAACACATTGGCACTCTACTGCTACATTATAATGTCACTGTAGCAAACACATTGGCACTCTACTGCTACATTATAATGTCACTGTAGCTAACACATTGGCACTCTACTCTCGTACTTGACTGCTACATCATCATCTCTCAGAATATACAGTGTACCTCACTATCAACAGGTCAAGAGGTCACTATAGTCAATTATCATCATCCAATGATTAATACTGCAGTTCAAACTATCTTTACATTTACATTTTCTAGTTACACCACTTTCAGACTCAGTGCCACCATAGCTATCAACACTGGCACTCAGTGTCACTATAGCGATCACTAACAGTGCCGATATAGTTATCAGTAACAAAAAATACCACCATAGTTAACATTACTAACACTTGATGTCACTAAACATCGTTAACATACGCAGTGCCAGTATCCTTTTAACAGTGCCACTATAGTTGGCGTTACATACACTATAACGTCATTAGACGTGGTCGGCAGCCGCATCCTTCCTGAACACTAGAGCCGGAGATCCTGCTTCACCCAGTGCCACACGCTCCCTGGTGCCACACGCTCCCTGGTGCCACACGTTCCCTGGTGCCACACGTTCCCTGGTATTACTGTTACTGATGCCACACTCACCTTGGTGTCACATCAACTAGCAAGCAATACGGCTTCACTCACCAGTATTCCAAATTAGCATAACATTCTTTGCAGGCTGTGAGAACAACAGCAGGGCCGCAGGGGCATCACCAGGGCCACAGGGGCATCACCAGGGCCACAAGGCATCACCAGGACAACTGTGTCTAGTTCGTCTGCGCCAAAACTTAATGAGTTCACTTCTGGCGTTAGTATACCACTGCTCTTGCCAGGTATCTCGCGGCAGCCATTGTGAGAGCGCATGAAAACTCTGATATACACTTTGCAAACGGAAAAAAGGGAAGAAAAAGATTTTAGATATGAGCATGTAGGTGAACTTACTTGTGTGGGAGAGTAGTAGCGGTACTGGTGCTTCTCACGCTGCTCTTGATGTACACATATGAGAAAGCACACTGGCTGAGTCTGGTCACACAGGTGTTGAGTACGTACTAAGAGTTTCCACACTGGCTGAGTCTGGTCACACGGGTGTTGCGTACGCACAAACACAAGGCTCTTCACTGAGTATAATCACTATACAAGTCTCAGGCTGCGCAAATCTTGAGCTACGAGATGCTGAGAGAGATAAAGTCTTTGGTTCTCTGCCTGACTGGATATTTGAGATCAAACGGTTTGAATAAATTAGTGAATAAATATATAAAAATAAACTTAATGAGATTCGAGTAGAGACTAGAGTAGGTATGGCTGGGTTGGCCGGGAGGTTGATGAGTATAATGGAGGTAGTGGTGGTGGTGTTGTGATGGTGGCGACCTCCCAGCACTGCGGCAACACGACTGCTACGCTGGAGGCGCTCTCACTGACTGAGCCCTCACTGCCAGGCACCCAGCGAGGGGACACCCACAGAGGGGACACCCAGCGAGGGGAGGAGCTGCCTGCTCCCGCTGAGTCACGACTTCCCCGGCAGCCCCATACCCCTGCCATCCCCTCACATACCCCCTCGTCCCCCTCTCCGGGGTACTGAGGCGAGGGGAGGGCATTAACTGAGAGAAGAGGGGAAGGGGAATGGGACAGCAGCAGGGGAGGGCCGGAAGGAGGGAGGGTAAGGAAGGCAGGGTCTGGTATGTACAGTAAGTGCCACCATAATGCCCGGCCAGATAACTAGTTCCACTCCTCTCCTTGCATCTTCCCAGCATCCCCTGCCCAGCACCTCCCCAGCATCCCTTGCCCGGCATCCCCTGCCCAGCACCTTCCCCAAGAACTACCCCCTCTCCAAAACCTTCCTCACAATAACATCTCCAAGGTAAATTAGTCATTTTACTAAGAACACATTTGTTCAACTTTATAGACCTCAATTCACTCCTCCAGAACATTATATATATATATATATATATATATATATATATATATATATATATATATATAAAATACACACCTGGAGTTTACCTGGAGAGAATTCCAGGGGTCAACGCCCCTGCGGCCCGGTCTGTGACCAGGCCTCATGTTGGACCAGAGCCTGATCAACCAGGCTGTTACTGCTGGCCGTACGCAGTCCAACGTACGAACCACAGCCTGGCTGGTCAGGTACCGACTTTAGGTGCCTGTCCAGTGCCTGCTTGAAGACAGCCAGGGGTTTGTTGGTAATCCCCCTGATGTATGCTGGGAGGCAGTTGAACAATCTTAGGCCCCTGACACTTACTGTGTTGTCCCTCAACGTGCTAGTGGCACCCCTACTCTTCATTGGGGGGATGTAACATCGCCTGCCGAGTCTTTTGCTTTCGTAGGGAGTGATTTTCGTGTGCAAGTTTGGTACTAATCCCTCGAGAATTTTCCATGTGTATATAATAATGTATCTCCCGCCTGCGTTCTAGAGAGTACAGGTTTAGGAACTTCAAGCGTTCCCAGTAATTGAGGTGGTTTATCGCAGTTATGTGTGCCATGAAGGTTCTCTGCACATTTTCAAGGTCAGCAATTTCACCCGCCTTGAATATATATATATATATACACTGGCCAGGGAGGTGCAACATCGTTTAGGAGTGAAGAAGAGCAGGATGTGAGTGTGGGGGAGGTGCGTGAGGCATTACGTAGAATGAAAGGGGGTAAAGCAGCTGGAACTGACGGGATCATGACAGAAATGTTAAAAGCAGGGAAGGGGTATAGTGCTGGAGTGGTTGGTATTTTTGTTTAATAAATGTATGAAAGTGGGGAAGGTACCTAGGGATTGGCAGAGAGCATGTATAGTTCCTTTATATAAAGGGAAGGGGGATAAAAGAGAGTGTAAAAATTATAGGGGAATAAGTTTACTGAGTATACCAGGTAAAGTGTATGGCAGGGTTATTATTGAAAGAATTAGAGGTAAGACAGAGAGCAGGATTGCAGATGAGCAAGGAGGCTTTAGAGTGGGTAGGGATGTGTAGATCAAGTGTTTACAGTGAAGCATATATGTGAACAGTATTTAGATAAAGGTAGAGAAGTTTTCATTGCATTTATGAATTTAGAAAAGGCATATGATAGAGTGGATAGGGGAGCAATGTGGCAAATGTTGCAAGTGTATGGAATAGGTAGTAAGTTACTGAAGGCTGTAAAGAGTTTTTATGAGGATAGTGAGGCTCAGGTTAGGGTGTGTAGGAGAGAGGGAGATTACTTCCCGGTAAAAGTAGGTCTTAGACAGGGATGTGTAATGTCACCATGGTTGTTTAATATATTTATAGATGGGGTTATAAAAGAAGTAAATGCTAGAGTGTTGGGGAGAGGGGTGGGATTAAATTATGGGGAATTAAATGCAAAATGGGAGTTGGCACAGTTATTTTTTGCTGATGATACTGTGCTTATGGGAGATTCTAAAGAAAAGTTGCAAAGGTTAGTGGACGAGTTTGGGAGAGTGTGTAAAGGTAGAAAGTTGAAAGTGAACATAGATAAGAGTAAGGTGATGAGGGTATCAAACGATTTAAATAAAGAAAAATTGGATATCACATTGGAGAGAGGGATTATGGAAGAAGTAAATGTTTTCAGATATTTGGGAGTTGACGTGTCAGCGGATGGGTTTATGAAGGATGAGGTTAACCATAGAATTGATGAAGGAAAAAAGGTGAGTGGTGAGTTGAGGTATCTGTGGAGACAAAAAAACGTTATCCATTGAGGCAAAGAAGGGAATGTACGAAAGTATAGTGGTACCAACACTCTTATATGGGTGTGAAGCATGGGTTACAAATTATGCAGAAAATTCGGAATGTGGAAATTAGGAGAAGGTGTGGAGTTACTAAAAGTCTTTGTCAGAGGGCTGAAGAGGGGTTGTTGAGGTGGTTTGGTCATTTAGAGAGAATGGATCAAAGTAGAATGACATGGAGAGCGTATAAATCTGTAGGGGAAGGAAGGCGGGGTAGGGGTCGTCCTAGAAAATGTTGGAGGGAGGGGGTAAAGGAGGTATTGTCTGCGAGGGGCTTGGACTTCCAGCAAGCATGTGTGAGCGTGATAGATAGGAATGAATGGAGACGAATGGTTTTTGGGACATGACGATCTGTTGGAGTGTGAGCAGGGTAACATTTTGTGAAGGGATTCTGGGAAACCAGTTAATTGATTTAGTTGGACTTGAGTCCTGGAAATGAGAAGTACAATGCCTGCACTTTAAAGGAGGGGTCTGGGATAGTGACAGCTGGGAGGGACTATTCTCAGCTGTCGTATCTGAGCTCCTCTGCAAAGACAGTGATTATGTGTGAGTGTGGTGAAAGTGTTGAATGATGATGAAAGTATTTTCTTTTTGGGGATTTTCTTTCTTTTTGGGTCACCCTGCCTCGGTGGGAGACGGCCGACTTGTTGAAAAAAAATATATATATGTGTGTGTGCGCGCGCGCGCGCGCACACACACACACACACACACGCACATCAACCACTGGTATGAGAGAAAGAATCTAGCAGCCTTCTATAACCCAGGAGTTATGGATCTACAAGGTCAAACAGACTGGCTGTTATCAAGGCAACAATTAAGTAACGTAACATTGACAAACCTCAGAGTTTTAGCCAGGCAAGACGCGGGCGGGCGAGCAGGCACTAACCCACACTCACAGTGCCGAGCGGGCGGGCGAGCAGGCACTAACCCACACTCACAGTGCCGAGCGGGCGAGCGAGCAGGCACTAACCCACACTCACAGTGCCGAGCGGGCGGGCGAGCAGGCACTAACCCACACTCACAGTGCCAAGTTTCAGCATCCATGTTGTGGAATTTACGCGATCCACGGCACTGGCCACATCCAAGTACCTTCATCTCATTCCCTTGCTTTCTCTCTCTCTCTCTCTTCCAGGAACATGGTTTTCTGATTCAAGGAACTGGAGCTTTCCTGTCTTCCTTTGCATCATAACCGTATTATTACAGGTTGCCCCGGGCGATGTATGACCCGTACGAATTTAGTTCTTCCCAATGAATATAATAATCGTCACATCACGACCCTCTCACTGAGGACACAGGACCAGCAGGTGGTTTAAATCCCTAGTGAGGGGATTCATTTCCGCTGACACGCGCACCTCTGGGAACGGCATTCCCCTCTTGTTCCTGTCTGGCTTGTGCCCAAACTTCCCTGTTGATCGTATGATCAGTCACGTTATTGCTATCCGCAGCGTGCAGGCCTACATATTCATCACAAGTTGACTGATCAGGCGCCAGATGCCTCAACTGTTGCAGTTTCCTGCCGAAGAGTTCTACGCTTGTGCCGGCAGTATTTCCTACAACTTGAGAGAGACCGGTACAACGTTTTGCTCAAACAATGGTTTTCATCGAACTCATTAAGTCATGTATGTGGGCGAAACGTTAAAAAAGTAACGCACTAGGCTGTCACTGTGTTGTATCTGTCTTGATCCATCGTGTCTGTATTTTATACCATTTCTCTCGTTTTTATACTGTATCTGATGGTATGAGGTTGAAGAGTCTTGGACCACGGATGTTGACACACTGCTCTCTTACCGCGCCCCTGCTTTCCACTGGGTATAATCTGCGTTTACTCTCGCATGATCCTCCAGAAGGTGTTAAGGTTCAGCTCCTGGGCTTCTTGAGTGTAGTGAAGTACAGCTCATATGCGCCTTCCAGACCTTACCTCATCAAAAGTAAGGTAAGATGATTGTGTGACATTGTGAGACATTGTGTGACATTGTGAGACATTGTGTGACAATTTTAATATAGAACAAAAAAGTCACAATACACAAGTAACCCGCACATAGGACACAAACCTATAACGACGTTTCGGTCCCTCTAGGAAAGGTTATTTATGTATAATTTTCATACAATGAATGTGCAAAATGTTGACAAGCTGATGCAAAACTTTGTGACAACATTTGTGTCCTCTCTTCCGCCTTATGCTTTCACCCACATGGTTGTATATCTACAGTAAACCCTCTTATAAAGCTCCTTTATATAGTGCAATTATTTTGCAAATGCAATTAAAAACTGCATTCAAAATTGAACAGCATGCGAAAAGGCCGTTATAGTAGGTATTCAAGAAAGAGACATGCTATTAAATTCAACTTTTTCAACTATCAAAAAAAAAAAATTATATGCAATAGCTTTATAAAACAGCAAACTCCAGATTTGTAATTAATATCACTAGTTGTAATAGCATTAATAAGAATACCTACTGACAGTATTAATAACTTTACAGTGTTAATTACACCCACGGTGTTAATTTATACCCACTGTTTAGATAATATCCGGCGTTGAATGACTCCACACGGGTTTACAGCCTAACATCGTCCTGAGCCCGCCTCCCCTCCCCAACACACACAACGGAGGCTCTCACTGTGCTAGGACTGAGTGCTTGGCTTCCGTCTGAGTTCTTAAACATCAGTACTACATTCATACATCCAGACATCATTTTTTTTTTATCATTTACATGAGGTAGAAGGAGTAAACAACCCCATGCTCCCTCCCGACTTTTATTCTCATACGACACACGTGCTACTGCTGGATAAAGATTCAACATGGCAGGTCAACACAACTCATACGGCAGCTTCAACATAGAAGCTTTAATAAGACAGCTTCAACACGGCAGGTCAACCCGAGAGCTCCTCCGGCAGCTTCAACACGGCAGGTCAAAATGACAATTCATACGGCAGGTCAACACGACAACTAGCTTCAACACGACAGCTTGCATGAATCAACCACCAAAACAAAAGGTGATTCGTTTCAAATATTCAGTTCCGGGAACACTGCTGAAACCATTCCTAATTTGCAGCCGATTTGTGGAAAACAATCGTTCCTGTCTAAACATCTTATATTTTATGTGTTCCTGTGAAATTACCTGTCACGAAGGTTGAAATGTAACAACCAATTAAGAATTGCACGGAGATGTATCACGCCCAGGAGCTGCTATAGTGTCAGATACTTCCCTAACAGGGAAAAGCTGTGGATGCTACACTACACTGTTTTCTTGATGTTATACGTCACTTGTTTCCTAAACTTGTACATACCCAGGAAATACTCTTGAGTTGATGAGGTATTGTGTGTAATGTGTCGAAACCAGCAGCATGCTGTGCAGATTAACACAACGATATATATACGGCAAGGGGCCCTCAACACAAGGTACGTATCATATCTACAGTGTATGTATGGTAAGGGAGCATAAAATCACAAGTCGTAGATGCTACCTGCAGTAGACCGCATATATGGTGAGGAAATATTCGTACAAGTGTATGTACAGTATAGTGAGGGGACGATTGACACCATCACACCACACTACATCTTCAGCACACCACACCTTTACCATGCAACACCTTTACCACACCATTACACCACACCTTCACCAAACCAAACCTTCATAACCATACCAAACCTCCACCGCACCACAACCAACTCTCCACCACACCTCACCAGCTGAGTCGATGGTGAGGAGGTGGTAGGCATTAGTACCCTTACCCCCTTCCTCACAGCCGCACCTCCTGGACCCATCTCTAATAACACACTGTTTACCCCACACACATCAGGTTTCCAGCCTAGTCGCTTTTACCACCAATCTATCAAGATGGTATATGGTGTGTTTCAAGATGACCCGTCGACGTCACTATCAAGATGGTATATAGTATCTCACTATCAAGACTGTGTATGGTGTAATCCAAGATCACCTGTCTCACTATCAAGATGGTATACTGTGTTTTCCAAGATCACTTGTCTAATTTCTTCAGTCTTGGCTCACTACCCCTTAGGAATCCCCCGCCCTTATGGCAGTGAGCTGATTTGATACAATGCCCTCAAGTAATTTCCACATGTATTATCATGTATCGTATCTCCCTCTCCTCCGCTCCAGCCAGGACTTTGAGGCATTAACAGTAATTTAAATGCTTTAATCTCTCCACGCGGGTAGTAAATGATCTGTTCCAGTCCTGATATCTACCCTGCCCTGAACGAGGCCGTCAACACTGAACAACAGTACAAACGAGAGAGGACAAGCGATTCGAATAGTGTCATCATTAGCACTATTTCTCTTGTTTTGAAGGTCTCATTATCCACCCGGTCATTTTCCTGGGTGTCGTGATATTTGCCTTATGTGTTTTTTGAAAGAAAGATCAGCCGACATAATAACTCCCATATCGTTCAAGTGTTCCTTTTGTGTTATTTGATCAGCCTTTTGCGTTCTGTATACAGCGCCCCTTTTGAGTTCTTCATTCTTTCCATATTTAAGTAGCTGGAACTTATAACTACTGAACGTCATGTTCTCCACAACCCATGGAAACCCTGCTTATATCTTCCTGCAATTTTCCAGTGTCCTCTACTTCCACACTGACGCCTGAGCATGGGTCAAGCACCACACTGACGCCTGAGCACGGGTCAAGCACCACACTGACGCCTGAGCACGGGTCGAGCACCACACTGACGCCTGAGCACTGGTCGAGCACCACACTGACGCCTGAGCACTGGTCGAGCACCACACTGACGCCTGAGCACGGGTCGAGCACCACACTGACGCCTGAGCACGGGTCGAGCACCACACTGACGCCTGAGCACGGGTCGAGCACCACACTGAAGCCTGAGCACGGGTCGAGCACCACACTGACGCCTGAGCACTGGTCGAGCACCACACTGACGCCTGAGCACTGGTCGAGCACCACACTGACGCCTGAGCACTGGTCGAGCACCACACTGACGCCTGAGCACTGGTCGAGCACCACACTGACGTCTGAGCACGGGTCAAGCACCACACTGACGCCTGAGCACTGGCCGAGCACCACACTGACGCCTGAGCACGGGTCGAGCACCACACTGACGCCTGAGCACGGGTCGAGCACCACACTGACGCCTGAGCACGGGTCGAGCACCACACTGACGCCTGAGCACTGGTCGAGCACCACACTGACGCCTGAGCACTGGTCGAGCACCACACTGACGCCTGAGCACTGGCCGAGCACCACACTGACGCCTGAGCACTGGTCGAGCACCACACTGACGCCTGAGCACTGGTCAGGCACCACACTGACGCCTGAGCACTGGTCGAGCACCACACTGACGCCTGAGCACTGCTCGAGCACCACACTGACGCCTGAGCACTGGTCAAGCACCACACTGACGCCTGAGCACTGGTCGAGCACCACACTGACGCCTGAGCACTGGTCAGCACCACACTGACGCCTGAGCACTGGTCAAGCACCACACTGACGCCTGAGCACTGGTCAAGCACCACACTGACGCCTGAGCACTGGTCAAGCACCACACTGACGCCTGAGCACTGGTCGAGCACCACACTGACGCCTGAGCACTGGTCAAGCACCACACTGACGCCTGAGCACTGGTCAAGTACCACACTGACGCCTGAGCACTGGTCAAGTACCACACTGACGCCTGAGCACTGGTCAAGCACCACACTGACGCCTGAGCACTGGTCAAACACCACACTGACGCCTGAGCACTGGTCGAGCACCACACTGACGCCTGAGCACTGGTCAAGCACCACACTGACGCCTGAGCACTGGTCAAGTACCACACTGACGCCTGAGCACTGGTCAAGCACCACACTGACGCCTGAGCACTGGTCAAGTACCACACTGACGCCTGAGCACTGGTCAAGTACCACACTGACGCCTGAGCACTGGTCAAGCACCACACTGACGCCTGAGCACTGGTCAAGCACCACACTGACGCCGTAGCACTGGTCAAGTACCACACTGACGCCTGAGCACTGGTCAAGTACCACACTGACGCCTGAGCACTGGTCAAGCACCACACTGACGCCTGAGCACTGGTCAAGTACCACACTGACGCCTGAGCACTGGTCAAGCACCACACTGACGCCTGAGCACTGGTCAAGTACCACACTGACGCCTGAGCACTGGTCAAGCACCACACTGACGCCTGAGCACTGGTCAAGTACCACACTGACGCCTGAGCACTGGTCAAGCACCACACTGACGCCTGAGCACTAGTCAAGCACCACACTGACGCCTGAGCACTGGTCAAGCACCACACTGACGCCTGAGCACTGGTCAAGTACCACACTGACGCCTGAGCACTGGTCAAGCACCACACTGACGCCTGAGCACTGGTCAAGTACCAACCCTCCAGCCACTGATGCCATAAAAGTCATGATGTGTATTTTTTACATTTGTTCTATTGACTCGGCACAATCAGAGAGATCCAACATGTAAAACTGGATTCCTGATCCACAGAGCTGTAGTGCCTCCTTCGAACAGTGCAACTGCAAGTACAAACAGCCGGACTGATCAGCCCATCAACCCTGAGGTTAGGTCAAAGACCGGACCCCTGGGACAATGACCTCCTCCCCTCAGAACCATCACCAGGTGGACCAAGTACTGTCCATCGCTTCTGGAACGTAGTTCAATACTCCTCGTGGTATGCTGAGAGGCTAAGGGACCAATTGAACTAGCCTAATACTGTGCACCCATGATGCAACACTACCCTGGGACTGGAGGTAATTATCACGTAACTGGTTCACGCTGTACTGGAGCAACGGATTGAACCAATCAAAATACACTGTACCTTATTTGCTTTTGTTGATGTGAATGTCAGTGGTACGGTGAAAGTCTGGCTGGCACCTCCATCCCCTTTACTAGTCAACAGAGTGACTGGCACAGTGGAATGGTACGTGCTTGCCTGACACCTTTATCCCCTTTACTGTTGATCAGTATGACTCTCCCTAAGACTGGCACTATCAATCATAGGGAGATAGTCATGCTTATCATGCATACTAACAGGGTCAGAGACCTTCGACCCCTGGTGGGTTCCAGCTCATGAGCGCATCTAGTGGTTTAAACAATCGTACTTTCCTTTACCAGGACCTCAGCGTGATATTCCAGAGAGGGAACACCTGCTTTATCTTTGCTTCCTGCAAGTGCTCCAAGAAACTAACAGATTCACAACTTCCACACTGTATTTTTTTGGACCTACCTAACCACACTGCATGAACAGAGATGAACTACTGATGTTTACTTGGGTAGGAAGATGGTGACAAGACAATACGAAGAACACTCGAAGAAAACAACTAAGATTCACTTTGCCAAGCAAGCAAGAACTTTCATTAATCTTCGCTATAACTTCCGAAAATCAATCTAGATATCACGAAATGCATTTTATTTACGATAAATAACACTAATTTGTACATATGCAGTTTTAGGACACACACACATTATATATATATATATATATATATATATATATATATATATATATATATATATATATATATATATATATATAATGTCGTGCCGTGTATGCAATAATTTCGGAAAAATCATTCTGAACCTAACGAAATACATGTATTTCATTGTGGTTATTATTAAATTATTGTAAACTTATGTAAAATATATTTAGTCGGATTAGGCTAAATTAAATTGCGCTAGTTATAAGGTTTGGTAAGTTTTCTAAGGTTCTTTTTACATTAACATAAATGAAAAAAAAATATTTTTAAACGTACAACAGATTTTTTTTTAGAAAGGACTTAATTTTAAATGAGTTCTTGCTAACTGACCAATTTTACCTATTCGGCACGACATATATTACATGTATATATAGATAGAGAGAATATGGATATTACTCTAGGGAACCATAAAATATTCCTTCAATGTATACATTTCCTGCACCTACCTCTCCAATAATATTTTTCGTGTGTTTCTGCTACAAGTAACATTGAGAGTGGGTCGCTAGGGGTCTCCTCCTACACACAACTTTCAACCCACGGACTCATAAAACACATCATAGTTTAATGTGTCTCTTTTTAAAGTTGATATTCGACTTCCCTTCAAAATTTACTTATGCCTAGGCAAGACGAAGTCAGTATTCTCCTGTAAAACGTTACCAAGAGCTACCGTTCAGCTCTTCTAAACCCCAAACGTCCGAAAACTTAAATAGGCAATTAATTAAAACGTCTGAAACTGATGTTGATCATCATGTTATGGTGGCCAACATGCACTGCCACACACCTGCGTGTAGACTCACTCTAGTGTATATAATGTACATGCAGGAGAAACAATTTGATTATAAATATATATATATATATATATATATATATATATATATATATATATATATATAGATGGGGTCCACCTCTGGTACAAATTGTGGGACCCATAGCCTCGGAGAAGTGGATAAAAAGGCTTCAAGGAAGAATATTTGGATTTCTTCCTGATGACATTTGAATATTCCACTTCCCCTACCACCCCATCTTCTTTTTTTTCTTTTTTTTACCAATAGATATATTTTATTACATAATATGGTACAAAAGATTTAAGAGATACATTGTTGATATAAAGATGGCATATACAGTATACGAGGAGTGAGAGATACATGTCTAGTACATATTGTTACATGTTTGTCACTGATTATAATGCGAAAATCTCATCCAGCTCTTCCGAGCTGGGGCGCGTGCCCAGAATACAGCATGCATTACCCCTCTGAACAGCAGCGCTGAGTCGCTGGAACAGAAAACTAGCTGCCCTGGGATCCCTAGTTACCCTGTTGAGTCTTTTGCCCAACTCCTTGAGGAACTTACATGCACTGTTTCCCCATGAGCCAAGGGTCTCTGAGCCTATGGGAACAAACATATAATGATGGGCAAGTTCTCCATATTTTCTCGACTTCTGGGACTCCCTGAAGGTGGCACCTGCCCCTCCTTCCTCCCTGGTGTATTGGAGATAGGTATCAGCCAAGGTAGATGCACATGTGTAGTCCCACACCACCTGCTTGCCGCCTGTCCAGGCTTGAAGGGTGATACCATCTGGACGCTTTTGGCTGCCATCAGATCTGCATAGTTGGGGTGGTTCCCTTACTGCTGGGCATCCGGCTGTTGTGAGGCTCCTCTTGATAATGTTATTAACCTCTTCATGTCTTGCAATCTTTCCCTCGGATTTACGACACAAGACTATTTTACCCGAATCGGTCTGCTGCTTCACTGTCACAAATACACCTGTGTTCGGCGAGAATAGGGGCGGCAAGTCGAAGGGTAACACCAATGCGGATAGTCTGTGGGTCGAGGCGTGTGCCAAGGCTGGAGTTGGGAACAACCAAAAGAAAGTCCCCTGCATGAGGAGCTCTCACTGCAAGGAGGCGGGCTCTATGCTTCCCTGACACACTCTGAAGCATTGCTGAGGCTATATTCTCTACTACTGGGCCATCCCAGTGCGACTGTTTGTAGTTGTTGGGGGAAGCAGGCCTGGTTTCAGAGCCTTTTAGATTATCCCAGATCCTGGCTCCATCAACGAACTTTTGGTCATGGATTCCAATCGTGTCCCTAAGATGTTCAGGGAGAATTGCTGCTACAAGCCCTCTGGATGCAATGCATGAAGAAAGGAAAGCAGGTAGAGTAATCTGAGATGACTTGCGGACACCAATGCCTCCTAGTCTGACTGGGAGTGTAGCTTGGTCCCACTGCCCATCTTCTAGAGTAAGGTTAAGTACTTTAGTAAAGATCTGCCTCAGGATACTGTCATATTCGTGCAGTATAGGGTTATTATATGAAGGATCACATCTTATTAAATATGTCAACCTGGGGAGACTCAAGCATTTTGTGAGAAGGTACACGGCATCATGGGTGTCAAGATTGCCTATTCGTTGTTCCATTCATTATATATATATATATATATATATATATATATATATATATATATATATATATATATATATATATTATATATATATATATTTTATTTTATATATATATATATATATATATATATATATATATATATATATATATATATATATATATATATATATATATATATATATATATATATATATATATATATATATATATATATATATATATATATATATATATTATATATATATATATATATATATATATATATATATATATATATATATATATATATATATATATATATTTTATATATATATATATATATATATATATATATATATATATATATATATATATATATATATATATATATATATATATATATATATATATATATATATATATATATATATATATATATATATATATATATATATATATATATATATATATATATATATATATATATATATATATTATATATATATATATATATATATATATATATATATATATATATATATATATATATATATATATATATATATATATATATATATATATATTATATATATATATATATATATATATATATATATATATATATATATATATATATATATATATATATATATATATATATATATATATATATATATATATATATATATATATATATATATATATATATATATATATATATATATATATATATATATATATATATATATATATATATATATATATATATATATATATATATATATATATATATATATATATATATAGTCGTGCCTAATAGGTAAAACTGGTCAATTAGCAAGAACTCAGTTAAAATTAAGTCCTTTCTAAAATTTTATCTTATACGTTCAAAGATATATTTTTTTTATTTATGTTAATGTAAAAAATAATTTTGTACCAAAAGAATCTTAGAAAACTTACCTAACCTCATTATAACAAGCGCAATTTAATTTAGCCTAATCCAACTAAATATATTTTAGATAAGTTTACAATAATTTAAAAATAAACACAATGAAATATATTTTTTCGTTAGGTTCAGAATGATTTTTGCGAAATTATTGCATACACAAATTTTCGCTTGCCTTATTCGGCAAGAAGAGCGTTGCTATTTAAGCCAAAATAGCAAGTTTTACCTATTCGGCCCGACATATATATTCTAAGGAGTGTATTTCTTTCAATGTATATAGGTGAAGAAACTTGCATGTACACCAAGGGAGTATATATCTCGGTATATATACATCGTGTCATTACTAGCCCTCATTCTGTTGTTTACGGTCGTCTCATTACTAACCCTCATTCTGTTCAGTTTACAGTCGTCTCATTACTAACCCTCATTCTGTTCAGTTTACAATCGTGTCATTACTAACCCTCATTCTGTTGAGTTTACAGTCGTCTCATTACTAACCCTCATTCTGTTGAGTTTACAGTCGTCTCATTACTAACCCTCATTCTGTTGAGTTTACAGTCGTGTCATTACTAACCCACATTCTGTTCAGTTTACAATCGTATCATTACTAACCCACATTCTGTTCAGTTTACAATCGTGTCATTACTAACCCTCATTCTGTTCAGTTTACAATCGTGTCATTACTAACCTCCATTCTGTTCAGTTTACAATCGTGTCATTACTAACCCTCATTCTGTTCAGTTTACAATCGTGTCATTACTAACCCACATTCTGTTCAGTTTACAGTCGTGTCATTACTAACCCACATTCTGTTCAGTTTACAATCGTGTCATTACTAACCCTCATTCTGTTCAGTTTACAATCGTGTCATTACTAACCCTCATTCTGTTCAGTTTACAATCGTGTCATTACTAACCCTCATTCTGTTCAGTTTACAATCGTGTCATTACTAACCCACATTCTGTTCAGTTTACAATCGTGTCATTACTAACCCACATTCTGTTCAGTTTACAATCGTGTCATTACTAACCCTCATTCTGTTCAGTTTACAATCGTCGAGAGAGTAGCTTAACAATAATTGTGTGATTACAATCTTGCGAGTCACACAAACCAATGATTTCGTCTAACTCGTTACAAGTTACCTTTGAAGGCTTTCGAGAGTACCCCTAGTCTGGCAGACCGGCCCTGGGCCAAGCTTAGTCTGGCGCTTGATTGATCAACCTAGCTGTTACTACTGGCAGCCCGCTGGCTAAAGTATCCATATTCTCCATAGTTTCACAATAACGCAGAACTACATACAGGTAACGAAAGCAACAAAGACAGATGCACTATCACTGTGCAAGGTCACGTGACGTATTCTACATGACGTCAGCTGAAGAGGTCATATAACATGACGCAAAGATATTTTGTCCAGGTCACTGTTAATAACACATTCTTGCCCAGTGTAACACAAAGTTCTTGCCCAGTGTAACACAAAGTTGCTGCCCAGTGTAACACACAGTTGCTGCCCCGTGTTTACACAAAGTTCGCCTCGTGTAACAAGGTAAGAATTCGTTAATAACACACCGTATGTGGATTATAGCACTTTACTGAGAAGACGTTTCGCCCACCCGGGACTGTGTCAAGACTTCATAAAAATCCCTGGAGGACGAAACGTCTCAAAAAATTGCCATAAACTGCATACATTGAAAAACTTCCTACAGTGTAAGAGTGTATAGAGGACTTAGAGAACACCAGTGTCCACTGTACCTGCAACAGCACTACGAGGGACGGCCTCAACTCGCCACACTCTCAACACACCTGCAAGTAAAAGCACAACAATTAGAAGCACAACTCACACCTGAGATAGTGATAATGTATAGGAAAGTAGTAATTACGCAGCAGGTGAATACGCATACGCGCACGCGCGCACACACACACACACACACACACACCTGAAGTGGAATAGCTTGGGAAGTGATGTAGTGGAGGCAGGATCCATTCATAGCTTCAAAAGAAGGTATGATAAGGCTCATGGCGAAGGGAGAGTGACCCAGTAGCGGCCAGTGAAGAGGCTGGGGCCAGGAGCTATGAATCGACCCCTGCAACCACAACTAGGTGAGTACAGACTGTACGACATTACACAAGTGGGACCAGGAGGCTGATGGCGTTAAGAATTGTGTGGTACAAATGAAAGTAGGTGATAGCCATGGTACACTGCCTTGGGTCCAATGCAAGATTGACTTCAACTGCTGACAAACTACGCAAGACGCACTTAGTAAAGATATTTTTTATTAGATGACGTTTTATCAATTCTTACTCTGGCGCTATTAAGACTAGAAGGTGTAGTAATAATGCTGGCTCTGTCTCAGGTGTTTTATAGTGCTAATCAGTCCTACACTGCCCTGACGCAGAAGAAACACTTACCAACGTCCCTACAACCATCTGTGTTTATTCTTCTGTGTCTTGCTTCAAGTTCTGTTTGTTGTGAAGAGCTTATGTGTATCTACCTACATCTCAAAAATAAAGACAGTCAATTCTGATCTAGTTTGTGCATACCTAAAGGCATGTACAAGCCTGTTCTCCTAACACTAATCCACGCAAGGTTAACAAGTTTCATCCAGTTACGTACATTTCTATACAGAAGAGAGGTTAGCATGGGCGCCTTTGTGACCACGAGTGGTATTATTGCAAGAGTTTCGTGATCTCACACATTATCAAGAGAAAGTGTTCTTTGATAATACGAATGTTGAGGGTGAGCATGGTGCCAAGTACAGTGGCGAGCATGGTGCCAAGTACAGTGGCGAGCATGGTGCCAAGTACAGTGGCGAGCATGGTGCCAAGTACAGTGGCGAGCATGGTGCCAAGTACAGTGGCGAGCATGGTGCCAAGTACAGTGGCGAGCATGGTGCCAAGTACAGTGGCGAGCATGGTGCCAAGTACAGTGGCGAGCATAGTGCCAAGTACAGTGGCGAGCATGGTGCCAAGTACAGTGGCGAGCATGGTGCCAAGTACAGTGGCGAGCATGGTGTCAAGTACAGTGGCGAGCATGGTGCCAAGTACAGTGGCGAGCATGGTGCCAAGTACAGTGGCGAGCATGGTGCCAAGTACAGTGGCGAGCATGGTGCCAAGTACAGTGGCGAGCATGGTGCCAAGTACAGTGGCGAGCATGGTGCCAAGTACAGTGGCGAGCATGGTGCCAAGTACAGTGGCGAGCATGGTGCCAAGTACAGTGGCGAGCATGGTGCCAAGTACAGTGGCGAGCATGGTGCCAAGTACAGTGGCGAGCATGGTGCCAAGTACAGTGGCGAGAATAACTCCAGAGGAACTCGTCAGCCTAATAACGTCTTTACCTAATGCTTGTTGGGCATTTCCAAGAGTAGCTTTCATTCACAACACTGTATACAAATGTGGTTAACTCTTGTGAAATATTCACTGGGTGAATCGTAAGATAAAACTGTGATAAGCCTCACAGTCACTTCAATGATTGTTACTCTATACGATCCTCAGTATCCACAACAATTGTATTTTAATATCTGTCCTCACTGGGTCCAGCATATAATGGATGAAGATTATGTTTAGAAGTATACCTCTCTAGGATTATGGATGAATCACGTCCACAATCCAGCGATGTACTCCAGCTCAAGGCCCTTCAAAGCAACTGTCAATGAATAGCGGGTTCGAATCCTGTTTTGTTTTATATTTGCAAACATTTTCTTATATCTCGCAACATTAAAACATTATATTTAACGACCATAATATTTTTCTAAGCTTCATTACTGGAAAGTTGGACATCATCTTTTACTGGAAAGTTGGACATCATCTTTTACTGGAAAGTTGGACATCATCTTTTACTGGAAAGTTGGACATCATCTTTTACTGGAAAGTTGGACATCATCTTTTACTGGAAAGTTGGACATCATCTTTTACTGGAAAGTTGGACATCATCTTTACTGGAAAGTTGGACATCATCTTTTACTGGAAAGTTGGACATCATCTTTTACTGGAAAGTTGGACATCATCTTTTTACTGGAAAGTTGGACATCATCTTTTACTGGAAAGTTGGACATCATCTTTTTATTGGAAAGTTGGACATCAGAGAGTAGATACTCTCGAAACTCTTCAAAGGTATAAAACTCTTCAAAGGTATATCATCTTTTTACTGGAAAGTTGGACATCATCTTTTTACTGGAAAGTTGGACATCATCTTTTACTGGAAAGTTGGACATCATCTTTTACTGGAAAGTTGGACATCATCTTTTACTGGAAAGTTGGACATCATCTTTCAAGTTCAACTATAAAAGCAGACAATTATGGAGTTATGGAGGTTAATGAAGGTGTTATGGAGGTGAAGGTGTTGTGGAGGTGATGAAAGTGTTGTGGAGGTGATGAAGGTGTTGTGGAGGTGATGAAGGTGTTGTGGATGTGATGAAAGTGTTGTGGAGGTGATGAAGGTGTTGTGGATGTGATGAAGGTGTTGTGGAGGTGATGAAGGTGTTGTGGATGTGATGAAGATGTTGTGGAGGTGATGAAGGTGTTGTGGAGGTGATGAAGGTGTTGTGGAGGTGATGGTGTTGTGGAGGTGATGAAGGTGTTGTGGAGGTGATGAAGGTGTTGTGGAGGTGATGAAGGTGTTGTGGAGGTGATGAAGGTGTTGTGGAGGTGATGAAGGTGTTGTGGAGGTGATGAAGGTGTTGTGGAGGTGATGAAGGTGTTGTGGAGGTGATGAAGTGTTGTGGAGGTGATGAAGGTGTTGTGAGGTGATGGGTGTTGTGGTGGTGATGATGGTGTTGTGGAGGTGATGAAGGTGTTGTGGAGGTGATGAAGGTGTTGTGGAGGTGATGAAGGTGTTGTGGAGGTGATGAAGGTGTTGTGGAGGTGATGAAGGTGTTGTGGAGGTGATGAAGGTGTTGTGGAGGTGATGAAGGTGTTGTGGAGGTGATGAAGGTGTTGTGAGGTGATGAAGGTGTTGTGGAGGTGATGAAGGTGTTGTGAGTGATGGTGTTGGAGGTGATGAAGGTGTTGTGGAGGTGATGAAGGTGTTGTGGAGGTGATGAAGGTGTTGTGGAGGTGATGAAGGTGTTGTGGAGGTGATGAAGGTGTTGTGGAGGTGATGAAGGTGTTGTGGAGTGATGAAGGTGGATAGATGATGAGTGTTGTGGAGGTGATGAAGGTGTTGTGGAGGTGATGAAGGTGTTGTGGAGGTGATGAAGTGGTTGGGTGATGGAAGGTGTGGAGGTGATGAAGGTGTTGTGGAGGTGATGAAGGTGTTGTGGATGTGATGAAGGTGTTGTGGAGGTGTATGAAGGTGTTGTGGAGGTGATGGTGTTGTGGAGGTGATGAAGGTGTTGTGGAGGTGATGAAGGTGTTGTGGAGGTAATGAAGGTGTTGTGGAGGTGATGAAGGTGTTGTGGAGGTGATGAAGGTGTTGTGGAGGTGATGAAGGTGTTGTGGAGGTGATGAAGGTGTTGTGGAGGTGATGAAGGTGTTGTGGAGGTGATGAAGGTGTTGTGGAGGTGATGGTGTTGTGGAGGTGATGAAGGTGTTGTGGAGGTGATGAAGGTGTTGTGGAGGTGATGGTGTTGTGGAGGTGATGAAGGTGTTGTGGAGGTGATGAAGGTGTTGTGGAGGTGATGAAGGTGTTGTGGAGGTGATGAAAGTGTTGTGGAGGTGATGAACACTCCTCACAAACTTGGGTATCACTTCTCAAATTTATTGCCATCTAAATCATTCCTTTACTATAATCCTTCATTCACTACAATCCTTCCTTCATTCACTACGGTCCTTCCTTTACTACGGTCCTTCCTTCACTACGGTCCTTCCTTCACTACGGTCCTTCCTTCACTACGGTCCTTCCTTCACTACGGTCCTTCCTTCACTACGGTCCTTCCTTCACTACGGTCCTTCCTTCACTACGGTCCTTCCTTCACTACGGTCCTTCCTTCACCACCACCACGCATCACCTACCTTCTCCTCCTCCTCCCCCCTCCTCGATCATTCCCTTCCCAACCCTTTTCTCCCCCTCCTCATCTCTCCACCTCCCTCTCACTGTCCATCCCCACCAACTCCTCACAACTACAACTTTCACAAACACAATTTTTCTTAACATAAAATTAGGAAAAAACGGCAAAAGAAAAGATAATCAGAGATGTTGACAAAGAAGAAAGCTGACAATGAGAAGACCAAAAGTAAACAATCACCTGTAAATTCCAATACACAACTGATGCATTATTAGTATTATTATTGTATTTTATAGATGTGATATATGGAAGTGTAGGCAGCGGGAAGCAGGGCAGCCACAGTTACCTAAACACAAAGATAGGGTCCAGCAGGGCAGCCACAGTTACCTAAACACAAAGATAGGTCGCAGGGCAGCCACAGTTACCTAAACACAAAGATAGGTCCAGCAGGGCAGCCACAGTTACCTAAACACAAAGATAGGGTCCAGCAGGGCAGCCACAGTTACCTAAACACAAAGATAGGGTCCAGCAGGGCAGCCACAGTTACCTAAACACAAAGATAGGGTCCAGCAGGGCAGCCACAGTTACCTAAACACAAAGATAGGGTCCAGCAGGGCAGCCACAGTTACCTAAACACAAAGATAGGGTCCAGCAGGGCAGCCACAGTTACCTAAACACAAAGATAGGGTCCAGCAGGGCAGCCACAGTTACCTAAACACAAAGATAGGGTCCAGCAGGGCAGCCACAGTTACCTAAACACAAAGATGGGGTCCAGCAGGGCAGCCACAGTTACCTAAACACAAAGATGGGGTCTAGCAGGGCAGCCACAGTTAGCTGAACTCAAAGATGGGGTCCAGCAGGGCAGCCACAGTTAGCTAAACACATAGATGGGGTCCAGCAGGGCAGCCACATAGTTAGCTAAACAGAAAGATGGGGTCCAGCCGTGGTCGTGGAAGGACCACAAGGCTAAGGGAGATTTGTTAAGTGAACTGTAGAGGATTCTACCAGTATAATTGGTACTGGCAACTCTCATTATTGCCATAGATCATTATAGTACAATTTATACCAGTAACCTGGTATAACTTGTACTTTACCAGTGTGTATTTCTCCATACTTTACCAGTAATTCTGTATTCCCAATACTTTCATTATTAGTGTAAAAAACGGTATTCCCTTATACATTTTCCCCAGTATAATTTTCCTGTTATATGAAGTGCTAATTAAGTGGAGAAAAAGTGTGTAAAGTGCAGTATCAAGAGGAGAATTGCACCCCACCTCTTGCTCCCCCAGTATGACAGTGTCACACATGACAGACACTGCCATCCACATCTCTCACTCACATAATAAAAAGGTAGTGAAACAAAAATTATGTGACTGGAGGTGTAAACAGGATGACTAAAAAGAATATGGAAAATAACAAATGTAAGCGAAAGGTGGGGAAGAGAATGGTGAAGGTGGGAGGTGTGAAGGGAATGTGAGAAGAGAAGCAGGGAGGAGAGGACGAAAGGACTATGGGAGTCGGTTTCTTAGGCTGAGTTATCACCAACTGTTATCAAGACCTGTTATCATGTCAATCATCACATTCACTCCACAAGCCAACCCCAGTAACCCCTTCCCCCCCTCCTGCTAACACCAAGAACCACCACCACTAACAACCACAAACACCAACAACCACCACCGCCACTAACAACCACCAACCACCACCACACCAAGAAACACCATGCATGGTCCCGGTTCCAGCACACCTGTGATCATGGTAGCTATTATTACAAGACTGACTTGCCACACCTGACACCTGCTAATTACCGCATCACGCCTGACAAGCTTGATGCCGCTGTGTAGTTCCTCGCTGGAGAGCTTATAATGAAACAACCCCTAAGATTTACCAGTGTATATGCAAGAGAGATATACATTTCTCAAGTGTAAACTTGAGAATTAAGGCAACCTCGACTAGTGTTGTAAAATAAAAAATACAGCCTTAATGACACTCGTACCATCACCTACCAAACATTCCCAGGTTAACAGTGCTGTGACCTATGAGGTGATCCACTGCTTTTATCAATACAAGCTATAAAATAGCCCTCAAAAATAAAAGCCATTCATACTCACAAGTACACAAGGGGAGAGGAAAAAAGACAAATGCTTCCAGACGAAGTAGAAACAATCCTGGATACCTTAAAAAAGCAACATCAACCTTTTTTTTTTTTTTTGAAACCTATTCTTGCAGGTGTCTTGCACGCAACCTGACACCCAGTAATTAATCTTGGCACCGGTAAGACCTCATCTAGCAGCATATTGCTCGTGTGCTCCTCAAGTGCTTTACAATGGTCATTTTTATTCACCTTAACTTTACGGCGGATTTTTCCGACAAGTGACGCTCATAATTGGCAATCTGGCTACGACGATTACTTTTTTTCCCCTTGCATCGTTTTTGAGTCTTGTCTACCAATTATTAACAGGTAGCAACAGGCGTAATGGACCCTTAAAAATAGAGGTTTGTAATGAGCGACGATGCCTCTGTAATGTAATACTGTGCTCGAGTCTGTCTGTACTTTTGAGTATACAAAGCATTAATTTTGTAATACTGGTTGAAGAACAGCAATCGCTGACGAGTATCAACCACCACCCATTACCACCAACTCCCCACCCACAATCCAATAAAAAAACACCGCCGCCAGCACCATCATCCATAACGACCAGTACAACCATAACGACCACTACAATCACTAACACCACCAGACATGCCGGGCCCAGTTCCGGGCTCAGGGAGTAGAAAAACCTCTGGAAACTCATAGGTATGTCAAGGATATAGCACCATCTACCACCACCACTCAACTGGTCCACAGCATAGAACTTGAGTCCCTCACAGCATAGAACAGGAGTCCCTCACAGCATAGAACAGGAGTCCCTCACAGCATAGAACAGGAGTCCCTTACAGCATAGAACAGGAGTCCCTCACAGCATAGAACAGGAGTCCCTCACAGCATAGAACAGGAGTCCCTCACAGCATAGAACAGGAGTCCCTCACAGCATAGAACAGGAGTCCCTCACAGCATAGAACAGGAGTCCCTCACAGCATAGAACAGGAGTCCCTCACAGCATAGAACAGGAGTCCCTCACAGCATAGAACAGGAGTCCCTCACAGCATAGAACAGGAGTCCCTCACAGCATAGAACAGGAGTCCCTCACAGCATAGGAGTCCCTCACAGCATAGAACATGAGTCCCTCACAGCATAGAACATGAGTCCCTCACAGCATAGAACAGGAGTCCCTTACAGCATAGAACATGAGTCCCTCACAGCATAGAACATGAGTCCCTCACAGCATAGAACATTAGTCCCTCACAGCATAGGAGTCCCTCACAGCATAGAACATGAGTCCCTCACAGCATAGAACAGGAGTCCCTCACAGCATAGAACAGGAGTCCCTCACAGCATAGAACAGGAGTCCCCCACAGCATAGAACAGGAGTCCCTCACAGCATAGAACAGGAGTCCCTCACAGCATAGAACAGGAGTCCATCACAGCATAGAACATGAGTCCCTCACAGCATAGAACATGAGTCCCTCACAGCATAGAACATGAGTCCCTCACAGCATAGAACATGAGTCCCTCACAGCATAGAACAGGAGTCCCTCACAGCATAGAACACGAGTCCCTCACAGCATAGAACATGAGTCCCTCACAGCATAGAACAGGAGTCCCTCACAGCATAGAACATGAGTCCCTCACATCATAGAACAGGAGTCCCTCACAGCATAGAACAGGAGTCCCTCACAGCATAGAACAGGAGTCCCTCACAGAATAGAACAGGAGTCCCTCACAGCATAGAACAGGAGTCCTCACAGCATAGAACAGGAGTCCTCACAGCATAGAACAGGAGTCCCTCACAGCATAGAACATGAGTCCTCACAGCATAGAACAGGAGTCCCTCACAGCATAGAACAGGAGTCCCTCACAGCATAGAACAGGAGTCCCTCACAGCATAGAACAGGAGTCCCTCACAGCATAGAACAGGAGTCCCTCACAGCATAGAACAGGAGTCCCTCACAGCATAGAACATGAGTCCCTCACAGCATAGAACAGGAGTCCCTCACAGCATAGAACAGGAGTCCCTCACAGCATAGAACAGGAGTCCCTCACAGCATAGAACATGAGTCCCTCACAGCATAGAACATGAGTCCCTCACAGCATAGAACAGGAGTCCCTCACAGCATAGAACATGAGTCCCTCACAGCATAGAACAGGAGTCCCTCACAGCATAGAACAGGAGTCCCTCACAGCATAGAACAGGAGTCCCTCACAGCATAGAACATGAGTCCCTCACAGCATAGAACATGAGTCCCTCACAGCATAGAACAGGAGTCCCTCACAGCATAGAACATGAGTCCCTCACAGCATAGAACATGAGTCCCTCACAGCATAGAACATGAGTCCCTCACAGCATAGAACAGGAGTCTCTCACAGCATAGAACAGGAGTCCCTCACAGCATAGAACATGAGTCCCTCACAGCATAGAACAGGAGTCCCTCACAGCATAGAACAGGAGTCCCTCACAGCATAGAACAGGAGTCCCTCACAGCATAGAACAGGAGTCCCTCAGAGGTGTATAGTTAGCTTTGCTAACAGTTTCCCAGACTATGCTTCAATGTTTCAGGAGTTTTCTAGATTATGTTTCAAGAATTTAAACCATCCGTTGATCCTTACCATCTCTTCACCACTCCATCTCTCTATCCAAACATCCATTCCCTTATCCCCTCCAAACATTAAATTTTATTCCATCCTTTTGCAAAAGTTCTCTTCCTCCATAACCTCTCTTCCTTTTTCATTCCACTTTTCCACCGCCCCTCACTCCACTTCCTTTCCCCTTAACACCACTTCCGCTCTGAAATATCAGAGCTGGAACAAATACAGAGATCGTTTATGGCCCACATAGAGCCAGTAAAGCATTTAAATTACTGGGAACGCCTTAAAGTCTTGAATATGTACTCACTGGAGTTGAGGAGAGAGATACATGCTAATATATACCTGATAAATACTCGAGGGACTGGTCCCAAATCTGCACACTGCCATAACAACATACTGGTAATACAAATAATGACTACTGGAGCGAGAGATATGGGAGGAAATTACCCAGTGAAAAGCAAAGGTGCGGTGGGCACAATAAGGGAACACTGTATCAACATTCGTAGTCCCAGATTATTCAACATCTTACCAGAAGATATCAGAAACTCTGCTGGAACAAATGTAGTAGTCTTCAAGAGAAAACTGGACAAGTATCTTCCAAGTGCCAGATCAACCAGGCTGTGATGGATATGTGATGCAGCGAGCCTCCAGCAGCAACAAACTGATTGATCAGACAAGCACCAGACGATCCTGGCCTATGGCCGGGCTCCGAGAGTAGTAAGACTCTCGAAACTTATCAATCGCATATCAAAGGTAATGGGTCCAAGTGGGACCGTAACGTCGTCGTTACGACGACGGCTCTCTCCTGTGTGCGGGTTGTGTACCAATAATGTCCACTATTTTCCACACACAGATATTTTATGATAATACAGAACATGGTCAGATAAAAGAGATGAGAAGGAAGCAGGAAGGAGGGAATAAGCAGAAGGAGGGGGAGCATGCAGGAGGGAGGAGAATAGAGGTTCAGGAAGTGGAACGACAAATGAGGTTCAGAGGAAGGGAAGGAAGGTTCAGGGAGGAGGGAATTAGGGAGGTTCAGGGGGACAAAATAAGGGTGGTTCAGGATGGGAAGGAAGAAGGGAGGTTCAGGGAGGAATCAGGAGAGGGGAAAATATTATTATTTTATTTACAAAACATTGCAACACTTTTGGTTATTCAAAACTTTCAACATTCTACTGCTAACATTATCAACCTAACACTGTCATCATCAACTTGCTACCGACGTCATCAATTAACACTGTCATCATCAACTTGCTACCGACGTCATCAATTAACACTGTCATCATCAACTTGCTACCGACGTCATCAATTAACACTGTCATCATCAACTTGCTACCGACGTCATCAATTAACATTGTCATCATCAACTTGCTACCGACGTCATCAATTAACACTGTCATCATCAACTTGCTACCGACGTCATCAATTAACACTGTCATCATCAACTTGCTACCGACGTCATCAATTAACACTGTCATCATCAACTTGCTACCGATGTCATCAATTAACACTGTCATCATCAACTTGCTACCGACGTCATCAATCTGCTACAGTCGTTATCAATTCACTCTCACACTACACAAATAAGCAAATTAAACTATCCAAAATTTATTTTTCACATTCCTCGATCCATGCTCATAATTCGTTGTCAGCAAATTTAGACGAAAGGGGAGATATCCCCATAATTTATGCTGAAAAAAAAAAGATGCTGGGTTCTTAGGCAAGCAGTTTGGGGAAAAGTAGCACCACCTCCCCCACCTATAGGAACAAACCACTCAGACCGCAGTGACCCAGCGTTGAAGGAAGGGGTGGTATGAGGGAGGGGTTGATAGAGGGTAGGGTCGTGGAGGGAAGGGTGGTCGGGGGAGGTGTTTAAAGAGCCATAAACGGAGGCGGCGATAATTTGGCGAGTTGGAGATTGTGAAGGGGGAAGGGGAGGAAGGCAGAGACCTCTCACGCCTAGCCCTTACAGCCCACTCCCCTATCACCTTCCTGAACCCCCTTCTTAATATTTACTTCCTTACCCTGATTTCTTACTTCACACATTACCTCTTTCATCCCTTCTCCTCCACCTCCTCCCTCACACTCAACTACACCCTTTGTCTCCCCTTTACTACCGATGACTAAGTTCCATCAATCTCTCTCCCCAGGTTCTCCCTCACCCCGGTAACACGAGACTTGGTGACCTAAAGACACCAGCATCCCCAGGTTCTCCCTCACCCCGGTAACACGAGACTTGGTGACCTGAAGACACCAGCATCCCCAGGTTCTCCCTCACCCCGGTAACACGAGACTTGGTGACCTAAAGACACCAGCAGCCCTCAAGCAGATCAACACCAATGAAAAAAATCCACAAACCTTTATTAACTTTCATTCAAGAACTTTATCAAGTTACAACTTGATAAAGTTCACCGCAGAGCGAAGATCTGTTCCAAAGAGAAAGGTGCTACAGTTAAGAGTTGTGTTCCCCAAGGCAAAGTACTATCCCCATTTCTCTCTCTCATACCTAACAGACAGAGCCATAAACCATAGCAGAGATCCTCCAAGCTGATGTCAACCAAGTCTTCCAGTGGGCTACTAACAACAACAAAGTTGAACGATGGAAGGATTAAGGAAACAAAAGCAAGATCAGAGTACAAGACAAACTCGAATCACTCAATAGAGTCCAAGTCTAATATGAGTTATAACGTCGGATCTCACGTTCAAGAGCCACAACAATGTCATGATCACAACTGTTATGTTAATGATAGGGTGGATAATTAAAAACTTTCAAAATAAGAGATGGCAAGCCAGTGATGACACTCCAGGTCACTCGTTCTCTCTAACATGTAAACAGTGTCAAAATTGTATATAAGAATGCAATGTTAAAATTGTATACAAAGATGTAAACAATGTCATAAATTGTATGGAACTATACAATATAGGTGAAGATAATCAGCTTCTTCAAGACAGTAAGCTACACTGGTAGCTATATGTCAGCTTCTTCAAGATAGTAAGCTACACTGGTAGCTATATGCCAGCTTCTTCAAGATAGTAAGCTACACTGGTAGCTATATGCAAGCTTCTTCAAGATAGTAAGCTACACTGGTAGCTATATGCCAGCTTCTACAAGATAGTAAGCTACACTGGTAGCTATATGCCAGCTTCTTCAAGATAGTAAGCTACACTGTGGTTAATGCTATATGCCAGCTTCTTCAAGATAGTAAGCTACACTGGTAGCTATATGCCAGCTTCTTCAAGATAGTAAGCTACACTGGTAGCTATATGCCAGCTTCTTCAAGATAGTAGCTACACCTGGTAGCTATGATGCTAAGCCTTCTTCAAGATAGTAAGCTACACTGGTAGCTATATGCAAGCTTCTTCAAGATAGTAAGCTACACTGGTAGCTATATGCCAGCTTCTTCAAGATAGTAAGCTACACTGGTAGCTATATGCCAGCTTCTTCAAGATAGTAAGCTACACTGGTAGCTATATGCCAGCTTCTTCAAGATAGTAAGCTACACTGGTAGCTATATGCAAGCTTCTTCAAGATAGTAAGCTACACTGGTAGCTATATGCAAGCTTCTTCAAGATAGTAAGCTACACTGGTAGCTATATGCAAGCTTCTTCAAGATAGTAAGCTACACTGGTAGCTATATGCCAGCTTCTTCAAGATAGTAAGCTACACTGGTAGCTATATGCAGCTTCTTCAAGATAGTAAGCTACACTGGTAGCTATATGCAAGCTTCTTCAAGATAGTAAGCTACACTGGTAGCTATATGCAGCTTCTTCAAGATAGTAAGCTACACTGGTAGCTATATGCAAGCTTCTTCAAGATAGTAAGCTACACTGGTAGCTATATGCAAGCTTCTTCAAGATAGTAAGCTACACTGGTAGCTATATGCAGCTTCTTCAAGATAGTAAGCTACACTGGTAGCTATAGCAGCTTCTTCAAGATAGTGCTCACTGGTCTATAGCCACTTCAATGTAAGCTACACTGGTAGCTATATGCCAGCTTCTTCAAGATAGTAAGCTACACTGGTAGCTATACGCCTTCTCAAGCATAACGTTAAAGCTGACCTGAATTTTTTTTATAAATCTCAAATACGTCACTCTCCTCAAAAATGAGAGAGAGAGAGAGAGAGAAGAGAGAAGAGAGAGAGAGAGAGAGAGAGAGAGAGAGAGAGAGAGAGAGAGAGAGAGAGAGAGAGAGAGAGAGAGAGAGAGGGTTGAAAACACAAGGGTACGATCCCAGCTTAAATATGAGAAAAACACGGTTGAAATAACGCGATAACTGACAGCTTGTGAAACCCAGGTGAGCTAGCTCACCCTTTTTTTTTTCCCCTATCCCTGAGAGCGAAGGAAAGTGCCACATTCCTGCGAATTTCACGTTAAAAAAAAAAACTAAACTTATTGAATTCTATATAGCGTTAACACCTAAGTGTCTTCACGGGAGAGAGGCAGCAGGTACATTAACAGCACCTGCCTTCAGGGGAGAGAGGCAGCAGGTACAACAGCACCTGCCTTCAGGGAAGAGCGGCAGCAGGTACAACAGCACCTGCCTTCAAGGGAGAGAGGCAGTAGGTACAATAACAACACCTACCTTCAAGGGAGAGAGGCAGCAGGTACAATAACAACACCTGCCTTCAAGGAAGAGAGGCAGCAGGTACAATAACAATACCCACCTTCAAGGGAGAGAGGCAGTAGGTACAATAACACCCACCTTCAAGGGAGAGAGGCAGTAGGTACAATAACAACACCCACCTTCAAGGGAGAGAGGCAGCAGGTACAATAACAACACCTACCTTGGTAAATTAGACACATATGCAACACTTGGGTATCTTTATTGAGGAAACGTTTCGCCACACAGTGGCTTCATCAGTCCATACAAAGGAGAATCGTGAAGAACAGGAGGAGTTTGAGGTGGTCAGTCCCTCAACTTTGAGTCGATGTTGTCAGTCCATCAATCTTGAATATAATACAGCATATCTGCGAAGAGGTGGCTTATATACTGTAGGCAGGAGAGGTGCAGCAGTCGTAGGAGGTGTCACATTTGACCAATGTGGAAGTAGGTCGTGCCCAACGGTTAGGCAAGCGAAGAATTCCCTGTATTAAGATACCAAGATGTTGCTGTGTCAGACAGGATGTAGATGAATGGTTCAGAGAACCGTCGGTTCTCTGAACCATTCATCAACACCTACCTTCAAGGGAGAGAGGCAGTAGGTACAATAACAACACCTACCTTCAAGGGAGAGAGGCAGTAGGTACAATAACAACACCTACCTTCAAGGGAGAGAGGCAGTAGATACAATAACAACACCTACCTTCAAGGGAGAGAGGCAGTAGGTACAATAACAACACCTACCTTCAAGGGAGAGAGGCAGTAGGTACAATAACAACACCTACCTTCAAGGGAGAGAGGCAGTAGGTACAATAACAACACCCACCTTCAAGGGAGAGAGGCAGCAGGTACAATAACAACACCCGCATTCAAGGGAGAGAGGCAGTAGGTACAATAACAACACCTACCTTCAAGGGAGAGAGGCAGTAGGTACAATAACAACACCTACCTTCAAGGGAGAGAGGCAGTAGGTACAATAACAACACCTACCTTCAAGGGAGAGAGGCAGTAGGTACAATAACAACACCTACCTTCAAGGGAGAGAGGCAGTAGGTACAATAACAACACCTACCTTCAAGGAGAGAGGCAGTAGGTACAATAACAACACCTACCTTCAAGGAGAGAGGCAGTAGGTACAATAACAACACCTACCTTCAAGGGAGAGAGGCAGCAGGTACAATAACAACTACTACTATTACTACTACTACAAGCAACCATCAATTATTGCTACTACTACTACTGCAAGCAACTATCCACAACTGGTATACTATTTGTTTGATTGTTTACCTGTGAGATGTTTCGAGGGTTCTCCCAACCTCACTAGTCGGCACTAGTATAAAACACTACCAGCCATTAATACTATTTCATGTTACTATCCATTAATGAGTGCTACTTTTAGGATGTTCAATTCCTCAGCCTTAATATAAGGTGTTAAGTCCCTTATCCTTGATAGATGTCCAGTTCGTTAACCTATAAAGGCGTTCAGTCCCATATCCTTGAAAGGTGCTCAGTTCCTTATCCTTTGATAGGCAATTCTCTGAAAACTCCTGAAAGTCAGGAACTTCATCCAGATAACAAAAAAAGGCACAATACCGTGACTGGAACAATACACACACAACCCGCACATATAAAAAAGAGAGGAGCTTACGACGACGTTTCGGTCTGACTTGGACCATTTACAAAGTCACACTAACACACAGGACAGGAAGAAGGGGTATTTAAGACAGGCAGACAGGGGAGGCACAAGAAAGTGGTGGAGGGGTAATAATGGAGGTAGTAGTGGTAGTAGTAATACGTCGTCGTAAGCTCCTCTCTTTTATATGTGCGGGTTGTGTGTATTCATCCAGATACCAGTCTTAGTCACATGATGAACCCCGTTAAAAGACCATCATTGGAGGTCAGGTGTAATTATGATTATTTTATTTCTTGGGGAAACAGGTGATTCCTACCCCCATGTCTCTGGGTTGGTGATACCGGCGCTGCAACAAGTGTGTCGTCGGCCCTATGGCCGGAGTGCGGCCACCCCTATTATAGAGGGTGTAGATATTAGTTGTTAACAGTGAGTGCCAACAACAACAGCTTGGTCGACCAGTCGATCAACAGGAAGGCCTGGCTGCCAGAATAGGTAAAACTCGTGAGACAGGTCACGGGTAAGTCACATGTGGTGTAGATGGAGTCTTTGTTCCAGTGCGCAGGACGATGACAATGAATTGTGATGATAATGATGAAATGTGCATTATATGACCAATGTGGATTTAGCGCAGGATTTCGATAATAATAATAATAATAATAATAATAATAATAATAATAATAGAGTTGCCAGGTAAATTTTATGTTTATTAATAAAATACGCACCTTGTCTCATGCGTAAATGATTTAATTAGAATTGAGAATTAACCAGTAAATGTTGTAAATTAGTTTCGAGTGAGGTTCACGCCGAAGGATAAATTAGGTTGTAGTATTAATAGTGTTAATACATTGTGTTTACACTTCTGAGTTTACACGCTAAGAGATGTTATCTTTCCTCAGTTCATTTACACGCTAAGAGATGTTATCTTACCTCAGTTAATTTACACGCTAAGAGATGTTATCTTTCCTCAGTTCATTTACACGCTATGAGATGTTATCTTACCTCAGTTCATTTACAGGCTAAGAGATGTTATCTTACCTCAGTTCATTTACAGGCTAAGAGATGTTATCTTACCTCAGTTCATTTACAGGCTAAAAGATGTTATCTTACCTCAGTTCATTTACAGGCTGACAGATGTTATCTTACCTCAGTTCATTTACAGGCTAAGAGATGTTATCTTACCTCAGTTCATTTACAGGCTAAGAGAAGTTATCTTACCTCAGTTCATTTACAGGCTGAGAGATGTTATCTTACCTCAGTTCATTTACAGGCTGAGAGATGTTATCCTACCTCAGTTCAGTTCATTATTCGAGACCTACTTTCTTCCTTCCTTTGTTTTCCCAAGATGCGAGATGCGACCCATCACAGCTAACACACAAACACATGTATGAGATAAACAGATGCAACAGGTGCAAGGAAACAGGGACAAGTGTTAGGAAATAGGGACAAGTGCAAGGAAACAAGGCCAACAAGTAAAGAAACAGGGCTAACAAGTGAAGAAACAGGGCCAACAAGTAAAGAAATAGGGTCAAGAAGTAAGGAAACAGGGCCAACAAGGAAACAAGGCCAACAAGTAGAAAAATAGGGCCAACAAGTAAAGAAACAGGGCCAACAAGTAAAGAAACAGGGCCAACAAGTAAAGAAACAGGGCCAACAAGTAAACAGGGCCAACAAGTAAACAGGGCCAACAAGTAAAGAAACAGGGTCAACAAGTAAACAGGGCCAACAAGTAAAGAAACAGGGCCAACAAGTAAAGAAACAGGGCTAACAAGTAAGGAAACAGGGCCAACAAGTAAATAAACAGGGCCAGCAAGGGAACAGGGACATGTCTAACTTAGTAGTCACAGTACATTAACTTAATCACAGTACGTTAACTTGGTAGTCACAAGCCAAGATGCAAACTTGATACTCACAAGCCAAGATGCTAACTTGATACTCACAAGCCAAGACATTAAGATAGAAGTCACAAGATGTTAACTTGGTAGACACAGTACATTAACTCAACAGTGACAACACAAGATGTTAACATCTTAATGAGGTTGATGGAGCACAAACATAATTAACGCAGCTTCACATAAAACAATTATGCTCTCTCATTAAGAAAATAATCATTTAATATTAAATTGGATGACGTTACTCTCAGTTATTAAAAAAAATCATACACAAATTCTATAGTATCATAATTATAATCTCAGTTGACAAGCGTCTACGAATACTGTTATCGAATTAAATTACAATAACGTACAGATGGGTGTATACCGTGTTAGTTCTTACAATAACGTACAGATGGGTGTATATTGCGTTAAATTCTGACAACGTACAGATGGATGTAGTATACTGCATAAGTTGCCACAACGTACAGATGGATGTATACTGCATAATATGTTGCCACAACGTACAGATGGACGTATACTGCATAATATGTTGCCACAACGTACAGATGAATGTATACTGCATAATATGTTGCCACAACGTACAGATGAATGTATACTGCATAATATGTTGCCACAACGTACAGATGGATGTATACTGCATAATATGTTGCCACAACGTACAGATGGACGTATACTGCATAATATGTTGCCACAACGTACAGATGAATGTATACTGCATAATAAGTTGCCACAACGTACAGATGAATGTATACTGCATAATAAGTTGCCACAACGTACAGATGAATGTATACTGCATAATAAGTTGCCACAACGTACGCTGTATATTGCGTAACTTCTTGCAGTAAGGTACAGACGGGTTTACGCTGCTCAAGTTTAAGATGAACTAATAAATTCCTTGATTTTCAAGTGTTTCACTGTATTTCCTGCGTAATGGCAGCAGGATTCATGTTTGCCCACTGAGTCGCAATTAAAAGCGGCAATATCGTAAAATACGAAGGAGTCTTCAAGGTAAGGTTAACCACAACTAGCTGGGTGAAACAAAGCAATATAATGTAATTATTAAGTTACTCTTACTACGAGTTGAAATATCTATTACTACGAGTTACATTAATTTATACAAAGGACTGGATGTTCGAAATTTAAATCCTATTGTCACCTCCGAATGGTCATTAAAATTACTCTCAGTTTTACTACAGCCGTGGCCACAAACCTGACTCTTCACTCGGGTCATTGTCTCCTAGATAGCAAGCAGGTGCTATTGGCGGTTACCTATATTTATAGGTAATTTATGTTAATCTTAAATAAGAAATGTAAAAGTAAGAACTGTTCCACTAAGTTCTCCATAACTTATCGGAAGAAGGGGATTAAATGGCTTCAAACTTACCCACACATGATAAATGACAACACACGCTAATAAACCAACTGGTGATGTATAAGCAAACAATTTTTATGGAGACGCTGATGGAGTAAAAGTTTGACAAAACAGAAATAAATAATAATGGTGACAATACCGTGGGTGTGAGCAATCACACAAAAAAAATCTTACAAGCTGGAAACAAAGGCTGGACCAAGTTTCGATCCGTCCGTGAGAGAGACGAGAGACGAGAGACGATGAAGGTCAGGTCAAGTCACGCTAGGTGAAGAACTAAACCCATGTGGGGAGTTCAATGCAAGGACTGCTATAGCTCGAACCTACGGCTGCTAAGTGCGAGATGGACACAGTAAGTGTACTCACCTTTCACACAGCCTTGACAGGTTGCGAGGGCTCTCCTACCCTCGCAGGCCGGCCTGTGAGCAGGTTGCCTTGCTTTGGCCAGGCTTCCGTCTTGACTGTCTTTTCACTTAGACTGTTGCTGCTAGCGGCCTAGTGATCTATGCATTTTAGAGCATTTAGCAGTGTACTGGGAGAGTCAAGAATGTACACAAACATGGGAGAGTTAAAAAAAAATGTACACAAACATGGTATTCCAAGTACATAAACAAAGCCTGGACCAAGAATGTACATGAACACTATACATAAACAAAGGCTGGGCCAAGACTAATGTGCATCATTCAAGAACACTTCTATCAAGACTCGAGAAAGGGAAAATAATATTTTGGAAATGAAGCAGCTTAAAAAGATGACTAGAGCTTAGAACTTAGAAGATGTGAGCAGAGTTAGTGTGAGCCAGACCAATACTGTAGCATGCCAAGGGCTGACAGGTTTAGCTGTGAGCCAGACCAATACTGTAGCATGCCAAGGGCTGACAGGTTTAGCTGTGAGCCAGACCAATACTGTAGCATGCCAAGGGCTGACAGGTTTAGCTATGAGCCAGACCAATACTGTAGCATGCCAAGGGCTGACAGGTTTAGCTGTGAGCCAGACCAATACTGTAGCATGCCAAGGGCTGACAGGTTTAGCTGTGAGCCAGACCAATACTGTAGCATGCCAAGGGCTGACAGGTTTAGCTGTGAGCCAGACCAATACTGTAGCATGCCAAGGGCTGACAGGTTTAGCTGTGAGCCAGACCAATACTGTAGCATGCCAAGGGCTGACAGGTTTAGCTGTGAGCCAGACCAATACTGTAGCATGCCAAGGGCTGACAGGTTTAGCGGAGAGCAACTGGTAATCGAAACGTTTCCTCAATAAGAATTGTCAAATATTGCACAAATGTTTCATTGCTTCACTTGTTTTTTCTCTAATTTCATTTACAGCTTTTTGTTGCCTTCTGCCTCATCTGGACTCTCTATTACACTTCCAGCCTCATCTCAACCTTCTCCATTTCTCTAGTGTTACCTTTCGTTCTTCGCCTCTCTCTCTCTGCTGCCTTCTCTCTCTAAATTACATCTTCTCTCCCTTTACTCGTACAGCTGCGTATCTAAAACATCAAGTGTCAAGGAATTACATTTCCCCAAGATACTTAGCTCAAATCCATGTTATACATATCGTCTTCCCAGCGTATTTCAGTAAGGTCACAAGTGACTTGGTTCCAGTTGATGTTCTTGTTCAATTTGAATTTCTTGAATTTCCTCTGATGGGTGACTGTGTGGCCTGAGTTTGCTGTCTTCCATTCCATTATATTCCTTGATCAGTTCTACATTGTTTGTGACTTAAAGGTCGAAGGTATTTTCTAGTAATGTCGGTTAGAAAATAAATGGTTCAGAGAACCGACATGTTGATAAATCAGAAACATGTGCAACACTTGGGTATCATTATTGTGGTAACGTTTCGTCACACAGTGGCTTCATCAGTCGAATACACAGAAGAATGTTTGAAGATCAGAAGGAGTTCGAGGTAATCAGTCGCTCAGCCTGGTGTTGATGTAATCAGTCCATCAATCAACAATGAGCAACATTCCAAATGCAAGAGCACTAGCGATTTGACAAGTGTCACCATCGGCATTATTTCCCTTGTTTTGAAAGTTCTCAGTATCCATCCCGTCATCCTCCTGGCTGTCGTGACCTTGGTCTTATTATGTTCTTTGAAAGAAAGGTCAGCTGACATAATTATTCCCAAGTCTTTCACGTATTCTTTTCGTTCTATTTGACGATCCTCTGGAGTGTTGTATGCAGTGTCTCTTTTGAGTTCTTCGTTCTTTCCACACCTACAACACCACCACCTACCACAACAACACCTACCACAACAACCACCTACCACAACAACAACCACCTACCACAACGGCGCACTACCATTTCCAAGCACCATAACCACCTACCATCCCCCACCCATAACAAGCCCCATCTACCATCACAACCATCACCTCTCGACCATCGACACCCACCACAACACAACCACCAGTACCACACAATCACCACCACCATCACCCACCACCATTCAGCAGCACCCAGCAGCATCCAGCATCACCCAGCACCATCCAGCATCACCCAGCACCATCACCCAACACCACTCAGCATCATCACCTACGCTACAGAGAGGATGTTCGTGTCCTTAGAACCAAACACTACAATATTGATGACCAGTCAAGTGATGACATTGTGACGGTGGCCAGACACAAGGAAGAGGTACAATAAAGGTGGATATGGAGAACGCAGGAAGATGTAGTGGAAGAGGAGGGAGGAAGTGGACAAGGAGGAAGTTGAAAGGCAGGAGGAGGTGGACAAAGTGGGGAAAAGAGGATGGAGGAGAAGGATGTAGGAGAGGAGGAAGAGGAGGAATGTGAAGAGGAAAAATATGAAGTGGAAGGGGGAAAATTAAAAAAGGAGAAGAAAGGCAAGAAGGAAGGAAGAAGAATATTGGGTATTAAGATGAGAGGAGGGAAATAAAAAGGAAAGAAGAGGAAGGTGGAGTAGGAGGATGAAAAAGTAAGAGAATGAGAGAGAGGGGCAGCATCCAGCAGCGCCTGATACTGAAAGAAAATGCCGGATTCTGCAGTATTTTGATGACCAGAGAGAGAGAGAGAGAGAGAGAGAGGGAGGGAGGAAGGGAGGGACAGACAGAGGATACAAGGACAAGAATACCCGAGGGAAGCAAATCAGGGCAGCAGAGGCGAGCAAATGAGGGGTTGAGAAGGGGAGAAGTGAGATTAGCAGAGAGAAAATGAGAAGGAAAAGAAGGACGGGGAAGAACTGGGTGGGGGGGACACAGGTGGACGGAAAAGAAACGGACAGGGGCGGAGCTGGGGATAAAGGGGTAATGCTGGAAGTGGGAAAGGAAGAGGGGAAGGAGAGTGGAGGATACAGTAAATATATATGGGGATGAGGTGAGAAGAAGGAAAGAGAGGCAGAAAATGTATAATAAAAAGGAAGTGCGGATTTATATTATATTCACAAAAAAGGAAAAAGGGAAGGAAAAAATATAAGAGGTGGAAATAAACTGAAGAAACGAGGGAAGGAGGGAGAGAGGGCGAGAACTGATGGATGAACACAATGTAAAGGAAAAAACAAAAAGAAACGAAGCCATAGCAAGACCTCCAAGACAGAAAAATAAGATGGAACAGGAAGAGAGCCAAAATAAGAACGAAAAAATAAGGAGAAATGAAAGACTGTAGACAGTAAAGAAGTAAATAATCACTTAACACCGTATACTTTTCAGAGCTCTGGAAAATGTTTTCTAAACACCTGAAGGTGCACGATGAAGGACAGGTAAATCCTGTCTTACAAACCAAAGCTGTAAGACAGAATAACGGAGATCAAGAAAGAAAGACAAGCATCAATCTTCAGTATATTCTTGTACCGCAGGAAAGTATCTGACGATGCACCTCGGTACACTGTTACGCAAAAACTAAGAGGTGCAGGCAGAGGTGCAGGCAAAGGTGTATGCAAAGGTGCGAGTTAAGAGGCCAGAGTTATAGTTCTCCAGTGGTTCAAGGAATACCTAATACAAGAAAGTAACTATATCACAGGTATATAATACTGACAAGACGGTGAATAAGACACCTGTGCAAAACCCAGGTAATTTTATTAAGAGACATTTCGCCCACCGGAGCTTTATCTGTCTAATACAGAGACATGAAAAACCAGAGAGCAATAAGGGCGACAAAATCTTTGGCAGGAATAATTAAGTTAGAACTGTTCTTGCATGGTATGAGTTTAATGGTCTGTATAGTGACATTATCAGTGAATCTTTTAGCACTCTACACGATATATATCAGGTTCAGCATAGAGTACGCAGCACCACCATGGAGCCCACACCTGGTCAAACACTTTCGCTAACTCGAGATGGTCCAAAAATTTTCAACACCACGATTACCAGAGCCGAGGGTTATATTGTATGAGGGAAGACCAATGAAACTAAATCTAACTTAGAAGAGAGAAGGACCACAAGACAAATGATTACGACCGACACACAACACACACACACACACACACACACACACACACACACACACACACACACACACACACACACACCTAGCAACCTTAAGAACAGCATTCCGACATCTTAATAAAGAATCGTTCAGGACCCTGTACACTGTGTACGTTAGGCCCATACTGGAGTATGCAGCACCAGTTTGGAACCCACATCTATCCAAGCACGTAAAGAAGCTAGAGAAAGTGCAAAGGTTTGCAACAAGACTAGTCCCGGAGCTAAGGGGTATGTCCTACGAGGAGAGGTTAAGGGAAATCGACCTGACGACACTGGAGGACAGGAGAGATAGGGATGACATGATAACGACATATAAAATACTGAGAAGAATTGACAAGGTTGACAGAGACAGAATGTTCCAGAGATGGGACACAGCAACAATGGGACACATTTGGAAGTTGAAGACTCAGATGAATCACATGGATGTTAGGAAGTATTTCTTCAGTCACAGAGTGGTCGGGAAGTGGAATAGCTTGGGAAGCGATGTAGTGGAGGCAGGTTCCATACCTAGCTTTAAGAAGAGGTATGATAAAGCTCATGGCGCAGGGAGAGTGACCCAGTAGCGGCCAGTGAATAGGCGGGGCCAGGAGCTATGTCTCGACCCCTGCAACCACAACTAGGTGAGTACACACACACCAAAAATCAACCCTGCCTTCCATCACTACCACATTCAGAGACCTCCTCCCTGACCACTCCTGAGCGGAAATAAATAATAATAAAACTGGCTAATAACATAATGATGCATGAACCACGACCACACTGACATATAAACCAAAGGTAACGTCAGCTGGTCGATGTATGTACCTTTACCATGCCAGTCTTATATGTACATTTACGTGCCTCTGTTATGTACCTTTACGTGCCTGTGTTATATCCCTTTACGTGTCTGTGTTATGTCCCTTTACGTGCTTCGTATGTCCCTTTATATGCCTTTGTTATATATCACCTTACGTGTGTGTTACATATTCCTTTACGTGCTTGTGTTATATATCCCTTTACTTGCCAGTGCTAAAGAGACCAAGGCAAAACTGCATCGATTACGTACAGACCGATAACAGCAGGAAGGATAGAAAGAGAGAGAGAGAGAGAGAGAGAGAGAGAGAGAGAGCATGACAGAAGACGAGTGTTCACTGGTATCAAGTGCGTGCCATTATGAAAACAGAATCGGACGTGATGTTTTGTATATAAACACACAAGAGCTCACGATCTCAGCCATGACTGTCTGGCTGGAAGTGCTGTTACTGCTGTACTGTCTGGCTGGAAGTGCTGTTACTGCTGTACTGTCTGGCTGGCAGTGCTGCTGCTGCTGTACTGTCTGGCTGGCAGTGCTGCTGCTGCTGCTGTACTGTCTGGCTGGCAGTGCTGCTACTGCTGTACTGTCTGGCTGGCAGTGCTGCTACTGCTGTACTGTCTGGCTGGCAGTGCTGCTACTGCTGCTGTACTGTCTGGCTGGCAGTGCTGCTACTGCTGTACTGTCTGGCTGGCAGTGCTGCTACTGCTGTACTGTCTGGCTGGCAGTGCTGCTACTGCTGTACTGTCTGGCTGGCAGTGCTGCTGCTGCTGCTGTACTGTCTGGCTGGCAGTGCTGCTGCTGCTGTACTGTCTGGCTGGCAGTGCTGCTACTGCTGCTGTACTGTCTGGCTGGCAGTGCTGCTACTGCTGCTGTACTGTCTGGCTGGCAGTGCTGCTACTGCTGTACTGTCTGGCAGGCAGTGCTGCTATTGCTGTACTGTCTGGCTGGCAGTGCTGCTACTGCTGTACTGTCTGGCTGGAAGTGCTGTTACTGCTGTACTGTCTGGCTGGCAGTGCTACTGCTGCTGTACTGTCTGGCTGGCAGTGCTGCTACTGCTGTACTGTCTGGCTGGCAGTGCTGCTGCTGCTGCTGTACTGTCTGGCTGGCAGTGCTGCTGCTGCTGTACTGTCTGGCTGGCAGTGCTGCTACTGCTGTACTGTCTGGCTGGCAGTGCTGCTACTGCTGTACTGTCTGGCTGGCAGTGCTGCTACTGCTGCTGTACTGTCTGGCTGGCAGTGCTGCTGCTGCTGTACTGTCTGGCTGGCTGGCAGTGCTGCTACTGCTGTACTGTCTGGCTGGCAGTGCTGCTACTGCTGTACTGTCTGGCTGGCAGTGCTGCTGCTGCTGCTGTACTGTCTGGCTGGCAGTGCTGCTGCTGCTGTACTGTCTGGCTGGCAGTGCTGCTACTGCTGTACTGTCTGGCTGGCAGTGCTGCTACTGCTGTACTGTCTGGCAGGCAGTGCTGCTATTGCTGTACTGTCTGGCTGGCAGTGCTACCACTGCTGTACTGTCTGGCAGGCAGTGTTGCTACTGCTGTACACACTCATTTACTACTGAGGTTAGTTATCCTAGAAAAGGAAGCGCTCTCCCCATCACCCAGGAAACTGCTCTGCCCATTATCTAGTAGGCTCTCTTCCCATCCTCATTTCCCTTAACTGCTGACACAGAAGACACATTGTGATCCATCACGCTGTGTGGAGCTGCATACTTAACACGGGAGACAATGATCTATCTTAGTTTTGACACACTACTAGCGGGAGTTCCTGTTGCTAGTACTATTACTGTTATGACTACTACTAGTTCAAACACCATCTACTGGTACTACTACCACTACTGCAGCTAGTACTATTATTAATACTACAACCACCATCTACTCCCACTACTACTAGTACTATTACTATTACTTGCACTACAACCACCATCTAATTTCGCCATGCTTCTCTCTATGACCTTCAGTGTATGTACATTCACTCCGTAGTACGGAGATAAAAACTGAGCCAGCAGTAGCAGCAACGTCAGTAGCAGCCAGCAGCGACATCAGAAGGAGCAGCCAGCAGCAGCAGCAGCAGCAACCAGCTGCAGTAGCAGACAGCAACACCTGCAGGAATAACTGCTTGCAGCAGCAGTAACAGCCTGCTACTGCAGCCTGCAGCAGCAGCTGCTGCTGCAGAAGTAGCAGTAACGAGAAAGAAGAATATGAACATCAACATCAAAGCAAGAAGAGAATAACAATGCCAACAGCAACAACAGTAATATGAGAAACAGTGCCAACAGCAGCAACAGTAATATGAGAAACAGTGTCAACAGCAGCAACAGTAATATGAGAAACAGTGCCAACAGCAGTAACAGTAATATGAGAAACAGTGTCAACAGCAACAACCGCATACTGGTAAATTTGAGAACACAAACAATACTACTAACAACAAAGACAACCTTTAAGAAGAAAAAATATATTAACATCTGACACGACAATGACAACCAGCAAGAACAACAGCAGCAAACACAAACATAAACAGCAGCAAACACAAACAGCAGAAGCAGGAAACACAAACAACAGAAGAAACAGGAAATAAAAACAGAATCAGCAAACGCAAACAAGAATAGCAAAAAACATCATATAAGAGAATTAAGACTACGAATGTGACCCCGACAAACATAAACAACATACAAGTCTTCCTCAGACAAACACAAACATACAAGTCTTCCTCAGACAAACATAAAACAACATACAAGTCTTCCTCACACAAACATACAAGTCTTATTCAGACAAACAAACAACATACAAGTCTTCCTCAGACAAACACAAACATACAAGTCTTCCTCAGACAAACATAAACAATACACAAGTCTTCCTCACACAAACATAAACAATACACAAGTCTTCCTCACACAAACATAAACAACATACAAGTCTTCCTCACACAAACATAAACAACATACAAGTCTTCCTCACACAAACATAAACAACATACAAGTCTTCCTCACACAAACATAAACAATACACAAGTCTTCCTCACACAAACATAAACAATATACAAGTCTTCCTCAGACAAACAAACAATATACAAGTCTTCCTCAGACAAACATAAACAACATACAAGTCTTCCTCAAACATAAACAACATACAAGTCTTCCTCAGACAAACAAACAACATACAAGTCTTCCTCAGACAAACAAACAATATACAAGTCTTCCTCAGACAAACATAAACAACATACAAGTCTTCCTCAGACATAAACAACATACAAGTCTTCCTCAGACAAACAAACAACATACAAGTCTTCCTCAACAAACATAAACAATACACAAGTCTTCCTCACACAAACATAAACAACATACAAGTCTTCCTCAGACATAAACAACATACAAGTCTTCCTCAGACAAACAAACAACATACAAGTCTTCCTCACACAAACATAAACAATACACAAGTCTTCCTCACACAAACATAAACAACATACAAGTCTTCCTCACACAAACATAAACAACATACAAGTCTTCCTCACACAAACATAAACAACATACAAGTCTTCCTCACACAAACATAAACAATATACAAGTCTTCCTCAGACAAACATAAACAACATACAAGTCTTCCTCACACAAACATAAACAACATACAAGTCTTCCTCACACAAACATAAACAATATACAAGTCTTCCTCAGACAAACATAAACAACATACAAGTCTTCCTCAGACAAACAACATACAAGTCTTCCTCAGACAAACATAAACAACATACAAGTCTTCCTCAGACAAACAAACAACATACAAGTCTTCCTCAGACAAACAACATACAAGTCTTCCTCAGACAAACATAAACAACATACAAGTCTTCCTCAGACAAACAAACAACATACAAGTCTTCCTCAGACAAACAAACAACATACAAGTCTTCCTCAGACAAACAAACAACATACAAGTCTTCCTCAGACAAACAAACAACATACAAGTCTTCCTCAGACAAACAAACAACATACAAGTCTTCCTCAGACAAACAAACAACATACAAGTCTTCCTCAGACAAACAAACAACATACAAGTCTTCCTCAGACAGACAAACAACATACAAGTCTTCCTCAGACAGACAAACAACATACAAGTCTTCCTCAGACAAACAACATACAAGTCTTCTTCAGACAAACAAACAACATACAAGTCTTCCTCAAACAAAAACTGAGGCATTGTTAAACTTTGTTGACAATTGCTGCAGAATTGTACGTAGCTACTACGCCCACAGGCAGCCTAACAGCCTGACAGACAAGCTGACAGACTGACAGACAGGCTGACAGACAGGCTGACAGATCGCTTGACAGCCCGACAGGCAGGCTGACAAATAAAAAAAATGTACCAAAGAAACTACATACAACAGCAGCAGCAACAACAGCAGCAGCAGCAGCAGCTACAACAGCAGCAGAAGCAACAACTGTAGCAACAACAGCAGCAGAAGCAGCAACTGTAGCAACAGCAGCAGAAGCAACAACAGCAGCAGCAACAACAGCAGCTACAACACTAGCAGCAACAGCAACAACAGCAGCTACAACAGCAGCTACAACAGCAGCAGCAACAGCAGCAGCTACAACAGCAGCAGCTACAACAGCAGCAACAACAGCAGAAGCAGCAACAACAGCAGGAGCTACAACAGCAGCAGCGGCAACAGCAGCAGCAACAGCAGCTATAACAGTAGTAGCAGCAACAACAGCAGCAGCAACAACAGCAGCAGTAACAGCAGCAGCTACAACAGCAACAGCTACAACAGCAGCAGCAGCAACAGGAGCAGCAGCAGCAACAGAAGCAGAAACAGATGGAAAAAGATGAAGAGGAATAAGAGAAGAGGGAGAAAGAGAAAGAAAGAGAATAGAAATAACTTTAAAAAAGGCGAAAGAGTAAGAAGAATGAACAAGAGAAAAAAGATGGAAAAACAAGAGAAGAAAGATGGAAGATGAACAAGAGAAGATGGAAGATGAACAAGAGAAGAAAGATGGAAGATGAACAAGAGAAGAAAGATGGAAGATGAACAAGAGAAGAAAGATGGAAGATGAACAAGAGAAGAAAGATGGAAGATGAACAAGAGAAGAAAGATGGAAGAATAACAAGAGAAGAAAGATGGAAGAATAACAAGAGAAGAAAGATGGAAGATGAACAAGAGAAGATGGACGATGAACAAGAGAAGAAAGATGGAAGAATAACAAGAGAAGAAAGATGGAAGATGAACAAGAGGAGAAAGATGGAAGATGAACAAGAGAAGAAAGATGGAAGATGAACAAGAGAAGAAAGATGGAAGAATAACAAGAGAAGATAGAAGAACAAGAGAAGAAAGATGGAAGAACAAGAGAAGAAAGATGGAAGAACAAGAGAAGAAAGATGGAAGAACAAGAGAAGAAAGATGGAAGAACAAGAGAAGAAAGATATACCTTTGAAGAGTTTCGAGAGTTTATCTACTCTCTGAGCCCGGCCATGGGCCAGGCTCGTCTGGTGCTTGCCTGGTCAACCAGGCTGTTGCTGCTGGAGGCCCGCTGCCCCACATATCCATCACAGCCTGGTTGATCTGGCACCTGGTGAAGATATTTGTCCAGTTTCCTCTTGAAGGCTTCTACACTGGTTCCAGCCGTGTTTAGGATATCTTCTGGTAAGATGTTGAATAGTCTGGGACCCCGGATGTTAATACAGTGCTCCCGTATTGTCCCCATCGCACCCCTGCTCCTCACTGGGTTTATTTTACACTTTCTCCCATATCTCTCACTCCAGTATGTTGTTATGGCAGTGTGCAGATTTGGGACCAGGCCCTCAAGTACTTTCCATGTATATATTATCATGTATCTCTCTCTCCTCCGCTCCAATGAGTACATGTTCAAGACTTGAAGGCGTTCCCAATAATTTAGATGTTTCAATGGCTCAATGTGAGCCGTAAACGATCTCTGAATTTGTTCCAGCTCTGATATTTCTCCTGCCCTGAACGGGGCCGTCAGCAATGAGCAATATTCTAAGTGAGGGAGCACTAGCGATTTGAATAGTGTCACCATCGGCATTATTTCCCTTGTTTTGAAAGTTCTCAATACCCACCCCGTCATCTTCCTGGCTGTTGTGATCTTTGTCTTGTTATGGTCTTTAAACGACAGATCAGCAGACATAATTATTCACAAGTCCTTTACGTGTTCCTTTCGTTCTATGTGGTGACCCTCTTGAGTTTTGTATATAGTGTTCCTTTTGAGTTCTTCATTTTTTCCATACCTAAGCAGCTGAAACTTATCACCATTGAACGTCATGTTGTTCTCCACTGCCCATTGGAAGACCCTGCTTATGTCCTCCTGTAATTTTTCAGTGTCCTCTACCGTAGTGACTTTCATGCTTATTTTAGTGTCATCTGCAAATGATGATACAAAAGTGTGCTGGGTGTTTTTATCTATGTCTGCTATGAGGATGAGAAACAGCAGAAGTGCCAGGACAGTGCCTTGGGGCACTGAGCTTTTGACCTCGCTGATGCTGGATCTTGCCCTGTTCACTACTACTTTTTGTGTCCTGTGTGTTAGGAACTCAAAAATCCATCTGCCTACCTTCCTCGTAATGCCTATGGCCCTCATGATCGCATTTGTCAAACGAAGAAAGATGGAAGAACAACAAGAGAAGAAAGATGGAAGAACAAGAGAAGAAAGATGGAAGAACAAGAGAAGAAGGATGGAAGAACAAGAGAAGAAAGATGGAAGAACAAGAGAAGAAAGATGGAAGAACAAGAGAAGATGGAAGAACAACAAAAGATGGAAGAACAACGAGAAGAAAGCTGGAAGAACAACGAGAAGAAAGATGGAAGAACAACAAGAGAAGAAAGATGGAATAACAAGAGAAGATGGAGGATTAGCAGGAAAATAAAACAGAAATAGGAAAAGAAATATTGAGAAGAAAAAAAGGTAGGATAGAAGGATAAGAAAGGGAGAAAAAGGAGAGAGGAAGTACACGGGATCGACTATCTACTTTTATCTAGATTAAGGACTATAATGTTTTAAGCAAGGGTAGTAAAGCACAGGAGGGAGGAAGGGAGGAGAAAGGAGAATAGAGAGGGAGGGACGAGAAAGGAGAATAGAGAGGGAGGGAGGAGAAAGATGTTAAAGAGAAAAAGAAGGGAGGAAGAGAAGGTAAGCCACATTAAGTAGTCGTCATGTTCAAGGTTAAACCAACCACGGTCGATGGTCAAATGTTGAACCTTGACTGTACGCTACTGACCACCCACACCACCACCCACACCACCACCACCCTCAATGTTGAGGCTTGACTGTACGCTACTGACCACCCACACCACCCTCAACACCCACACCACCACCACCCTCAATGTTGAACCTTGACTGTACGCTACTGACCACCCACACCACCCTCAACACCCACACCACCACCACCCTCAATGTTGGGACTTGACTGTACGCTACTGACCACCCACACCCCCCTCAACACCCACACCACCACCACCCTCAATGTTGAACTTGACTGTACGCTACTGACCACCCACACCCCCTCAACACCCACACCACCACCACCCTCAATGTTGAACCTTGACTGTACGCTACTGACCACCCACACCACCACCACCCTCAATGTTGAGCCTTGACTGTACGCTACTGCCCACCCACACCACCCTCAACACCCACACCACCACCACCCTCAATGTTGAACCTTGACTGTACGCTACTGACCACCCACACCACCCTCAACACCCACACCACCACCACCCTCAATGTTGAACCTTGACTGTACGCTACTGACCACCCACACCACGCTCAACACCCACACCACCCTCAACACCCACACCACCACCACCCTCAATGTTGAACCTTGACTGTACGCTACTGCCCACCCACACCACCCTCAACACCCACACCACCACCACCCTCAATGTTGAACCTTGACTGTACGCTACTGACCACCCACACCACCCTCAACACCCACACCACCACCACCCTCAATGTTGAGCCTTGACTGTACGCTACTGACCACCCACACCACCCTCAACACCCACACCACCACCACCCTCAATGTTGAGCCTTGACTGTACGCTACTGACCACCCACACCACCACCACCCTCAATGTTGAGCCTTGACTGTACGCTACTGACCACCCACACCACCCTCAACACCCACACCACCCTCAACACCCACACCACCCTCAACACCCACACCACCCTCCTAAACACCCCACTCTCATATATCTTTGTCCCCCCCCCGCGTAAGCACGTACGCATGCACGCACATGTACACATATCACGTCCACACATTTATATGCCTCATATACATAAATAAATGAGTTGCCGGATGAGTTGACGCATCAATGTTTGTTGATGTAAATAATGTAAAACTAAGGAGAATGATAACAGAGGAGACAGGGTGAGGCTCCAAGATAACCTGAACAGCATGTCATCGTGATCATAACAGAGCCTGCTAGAGTTCAATCATAATAAGTACAAAATAATAAGAACAGGGAAGGACTAAGAACGAACACGAAGGAGACTCACAAACCAGCTTAAGACTGTTCTCTATCAATAAAAAAAAATAATTAATAAAAAAAATTTAACTATATAATTCTAAAACGGCAATAAATAGAATATAAGAAAAAGCCGATAAAAACTTGGGAGACGAACAGAAAACGGGAATACAGTGAGCACCGTAGAAAACTCAGAAAATCACTGTAAGATTCGTTCCAGTCACCCATTTAACCGTCATGACAGTGATATACTGTCCTTTATTAGGAAGACGGCTGAGAGTCACTACAGATAAGGTACAAGGAGACAGGTCACAAGAAGAGAACATCAATCACATAACTTTTGCGGTCAGTGCAAAACTAGTTAACCCAAGAACTGCCTTCAGGTATCCTAACAACGAACCATTCAGAAAATTATACGTAACATTTGTAGACCAAATTTGAAGTATGCAGAGCCAACATGGAACCCGCATCTGGGCAAGCATGAAGAAACTCCATAAGAGCCTGAAGGTTGTAACACTAGTGTTACAAAGTGTGAGGATTGTAACAGCACTGGTAACAGTGTGAGGATTGTAACAGCACTGGTAACAGTGTGAGGATTGTAACAGCACTGGTAACAGTGTGAGGATTGTAACAGCACTGGTAACAGTGTGAGGATTGTAACAGCACTGGTAACAGTGTGAGGATTGTAACAGCACTGGTAACAGAAGTGTAATCTGAAAGGAGGACCACGAGGAATATGAAGACATACAAAACATTAAACTAAGGGGATTACTGTAGACACAGTGAGTTACGACAGGCTGAAAGACAGGGAGGGGAAGGAAGGAAGGAAGGAAGGAAGGAAGGAAGGAAGGAAGGAAGGAAAGAAGGAAGGAAAGAAAGAAAGAAGGAATGGAGAGAGAGAGAGAGAGAGAGAGAAAGAGAGAGAGAGAGAGAGAGAGAGAGAGAGAGAGAGAGAGAGAGAGAGAGAGAGAGAGAGAGAGAAAGAGAGAGAGGAGAGAGAGAGAGAGAGAGAGAGAGAGAGAGAGGGGGGAAGGGGAGAGGAAATCAGAGAAGACAGATGGCAGACATAAACACAAATGAGTCAGAGGAAGGTCAGGAAGCACTTAGAGATCCAAATTCCTTGTGAAGACTCCCTCATGGAGTTCCTTTTTCTTTTTCTTTCCCCCTACATCTTCCTCCCACCTATGGCCTATACCCTGACTCCCCTTTTTTAATTGCTACACCGCTCCCTTCCTTAGACCACCACAATCACCACCACCATCTCCCGTAGGTACCCAACCCACAGTGGAATCCTCATCGTCTTTCTCAAGTCTCCCAGCACAAGCTAACAGTCTTCATTACCTGATGCACGAAACCCATCTTACGTGATGGAATATGACAGGAAACATAGTTAGCTTTTGTTCCCACTGTATAACTATGATATAGAGTCAGGTAGCACTCTTACGTGATGGAATATGACAGGAAACATAGTTAGCTTTTGTTCCCACTGTGTAACTATGATATAGAGTCAGGTAGCACTCTTACGTGATGGAATATGACAGGAAACAGTTAGCTTTTGTTCCCACTGTGTAACTATGATATAGAGTCAGGTAGCACCACATTGATGGCGTACCAAATTTTCTTGAATAAAAAAAATCCACAAAGGCTTCCTCTCCCCGTGGTCCTTCAATTCTCCCCCTCCCCGAGAGGCATTATTTCCCCCTCCCCGAGAGGCATTATTTCCCATTATCCATAGAAGTTTATTCTAACCCTCAAGAGGCTTTATTCCGCCCACTACCAGAGGCTTTATTCCACCCTGAAGAAGCTTTATTCTACGCCCCAAGAGGCTTTATTCCACTCCCCTAGAGGTGTTAGTCCACGCTCCCAAGAGGTGTTAGTCCACGCTCCCAGGGTGTACACGTCCCAAAGGGGTTAGTCCACGCTCCCAAGAGGTGTTAGTCCACGCTCCCAAGAGGTGTTAGTCCACGCTCCCAAGAGGTGTTAGTCCACGCTCCCAAGAGGTGTTAGTCCACGCTCCCAAGAGGTGTTAGTCCACGCTATCAAGAGGTGTTAGTCCACGCTCCCAAGAGGTGTTAGTCCACGCTCCCAAGAGGTGTTAGTCCCCGCTCCCAAGGTGTTAGTCCACGCTCCCAAGAGGTGTTAGTCTACGCTCCCAAGAGGTGTTAGTCCACGCTTCCAAGAGGTGTTAGTCCACGCTCTCAAGAGGTGTTAGTCCACGCTCCCAAGAGGTGTTAGTCCACGCTCCCATAGAAGTTTATTCTAACCCTCAAGAGGCTTTATTCCGCCCACTACCAGAGGCTTTATTCCACCCTGAAGAAGCTTTATTCTACGCCCCAAGAGGCTTTATTCCACTCCCCTAGAGGTGTTAGTCCACACTCCCAAGAGGTGTTAGTCCACGGTCCCAAGGTGTTAGTCCACGCTCCCAAGAGGTGTTAGTCCACGCTCCCAAGAGGTGTTAGTCCACGCTCCCAAGAGGTGTTAGTCCACGCTCTCAAGAGGTGTTAGTCCACGATCCCAAGAGGTGTTAGTCCACGCTCCCAAGAGGTGTTAGTCCACGCTCCCAAGAGGTGTTAGTCCACGCTCCCAAGAGGTGTTAGTCCACGCTCCCAAGAGGTGTTAGTCCACGCTCCCAAGAGGTGTTAGTCCACGCTCCCAAGAGGTGTTAGTCCACGCCCCAAGAGGTGTTAGTCCACGCCCCAAGAGGGGTCAGTCCACGCCCCAAGAGGGGTCAGTCCACGCCCCAAGAGGTGTTAGTCCTCGCCCCAAGAGGGGTTAGTCCACGCCCCAAGAGGGGTCAGTCCACGCCCCAAAAGGTGTTAGTCCACGCTCCCAAGAAAAAGTTTCATATTCCATGTTTACATTTGTTAATATCTTTACTAAGAGTAGACATGAACACTTGAGTTCTGTACAAGGCGTCCGTGATTCTGCTATAGCAGTTTAAAGGCTGCAAGAAACAAAGTCTTCCCAAGCAAATATGGTTTTAAAAGCATGTTAACTTGGGTTATGTAGCCCGCCCTTGATGCTCACTAAAACTTGTATATTGACAACTTAGCACCCACGCAGAGACAGATGACATCTTAGCGCCCTCTCAAAGACACAGACATCTTAGCACCTTCTATAAGACACAACAGATGATGTGTGATGATAGTACCAGTACTCTGTTTCTCTCAGGCATTTTTCTGCAGATTCTAGTGTTAAGATTGGTTGTGTATGCAGTCTTTCACGGCCTCTGAGATCAAACCTGACTAAGTTCTTTCGTCAAAACAACACGTAGATTCGTACAACACATCGTAGCCATATTTGGAATTTCTTTAGGCATTTGTTGTATTTCCACACAAGTCTAACAATTCCTTACTATATATTTTACATTTTTTCGCAATGAAAATTTTAATTGCAAGAGGTCTTAAAATGTATACATTCCAAAAGAACAGAATCAACGTAGTAGAAGAAATGAAGTAGCTAGTATAGGGGGAAAAACAGTACAATAAATGCAGTAGAAGTAGCAAATATAGTAATATTTTTAAGTTAGTAAAAGTAGAGAAAGTGATAAAGGTGTTAGCTAATGAAGTGGAGAAAGTGATAAAGGTGTTAGCTAATGAAGTGGAGAAAGTGATAAAGGTGTTAGCTAATGAAGTGGAGAAAGTGATAAAGGTGTTAGCTAATGAAGTGGAGAGAGTGATAAAGGTGTTAGCTAATGAAGTGGAGTAAGTGATAAAGGTGTTAGCTAATGAAGTGGAGAAAGTGATAAAGGTGTTAGCTAATGAAGTGGAGAAAGTGATAAAGGTGTTAGCTAATGAAGTGAAGTGATAAAGGTGTTAGCTAATGAAGTGGAGAGTGAGATAAAGGTGTTAGCTAATGAAGTGGAGTAAGTGATAAAGGTGTTAGCTAATGAAGTGGAGAAAGTGATAAAGGTGTTAGCTAATGAAGTGGAGAAAGTGATAAAGGTGTTAGCTAATGAAACAATGTTAACAAAAGACAGATGTAATAGATTAATTAATTAAAACCAACGCTATACATAAATAAAAAATATTAAATACAAAAAAAAAAACAGAAATAACACACACAGTGAAGAGGCGGGGCCAGGAGCTATGTCTCGACCCCTGCAACCATAAATAGTTGAGTACAAATAGGTGAGTACACACACACACACACACACACAGCTGCAAGACAAAAATTATAGACATTAATACTGCTATTAAATTCAAAAGGAACCGCTAAAACCGCAAGGGTCATGTAACTCAAAGCAAAATGATAACTTAAAAATCAGGATAAACTAAAATTAAAACAAAATGGAGATATTTTACGTAACCAAACTGGATACATCAGCAATGTGCTGCTGCACTGTTGTATAGGATGGTTACATACTGGCCACAACTGTGTCCAGGGATGTTACCTCACACTGGATGATCCACTTAGTGTTAGAATGTGTCAGCCTAAGACGGAAGACTTCAGTAGGACAATAAGGATATCGCCAAGTATTCCATTAAAGGTTCATCAGCTAGGACACCTTCAAGGATATCGTATAAGCACAGCTGGAGTTACTATTACTTGGCAATTGCCATGTCTCAAGACGCTTGTAAAGTACCGCTGATAGTCTACGGTGAGCCGCGGCCTTGTTTCACAACACACACTAAACCTCTCTTAATTAATGTGACCTGCTGCCTTGTTACACACACACACACACATATACACACACACATACACACACACATATACACACACAAATACACACAAACACACACACACACACACACTACGTCATGTGTATCGACAATATTCTCAGACTAAGTAACTTAGGCATTTCTCAACTTTACTCTTTCTAGGATATTTAATTGCGCCGAACAGCTCTAGATTAAAAGTATTGAAGCTACCTTCCTATTTCACGATCAAACCTAATTATCTGACGTTCTGCAAATATGACCCCTAACGGTTTAGGCTTCTCTCGAAAACAACAGAACTAATACAATACACAGGTGTTCACCTCAGTACTTCACAGCTAGCAGAAAAAGGGACTGAAATATAAGAACTTGTAAATATATACTCCAGGTTTCCGGTGATCAATGATTGGACAAATAATATTGAGTATAGGAAACACAACAATAATACAAGAGGAATTTTTGTAAGGTACGGATCACGTGTAGGTGATAGTGACGTCACATCACAAGATAAAGGCTGTGACCTTACAGGTGTACTCACCTATTTGTACTCACCTATTTGTGGTTGCAGGGGTCGAGTCATAGCTCCTGGCCCCGCCTCTTCACTGATTGCTACTAGGTCCTCTCTCTCCCTGCTCCATGAGCTTTATCAAACCTAGTCTTAAAACTATGTATGGTTCCTGCCTCCACTACGTCGCTCTCTAGGCTATTCCACTTCCTAGTGTGTGTGTGTGTGTGTGTGTGTGTGTGTGTGTGCTCACCTAGTTATGGTTGCCGGAGTCAAGTCATAGCTCCTAGCCCCGCCTCTTCGCTGGTCGATACTAAATCCACTCTCTCCTTTCTCCATGAGCTTTATCGTACCTCTTCTTAGAGCTATGTATGGATCCTGCCTTCACTAGATTGTGCCAGTTTGACAACTCTATTACTGAAGAAATACTTTCTAACATCCCTGTGTCTCATCTGAGCTTTCAACAACCAGCTGTGACCCCTTGTTTCTGTAACCCATCTCTGAAACATTCTGTCCCTATCCACCACGTCAAATCCTTTCAGTATTTATATGTCGTTATCATGTCCCCCCTATCTCGCCTGTCCTCCAGTGTTGTCAGGTTGATTTCCCTTAACCTCTCCTCGTAGGACATACCCCTTAGCTCCGGGACTAGTCTTGTTGCAAACCTTTGCACTTTCTCTAATTTCCTGACGTGTTTGACCAGGTGTGGGTTCCATACTAGTGCTGCATACTCCAGTATGTGCCTAACGTACACAGTGTACAGTGTCGTGAATGACTCACTACTTAGACGTCGAACGCTATTCTTAGGTTTGCCAGGCGTCCATATGCTGCAACAGTTATTTGGTTGATGTGCGCCTCAGATGTGCTCGGTATGATGCACACCCCAAGATCCTTTCCCTTAAGTGAGTTTTGCAGTCTTTGACCTCCTGGGCTATACTCCGTCTGCGGTCTTCCTTGTTCTTCCCCAAACTTTATAACTTTGCACTTGCTGGGGTTAAACTCCAGGAACTCCTTGTAGGCTTACCTGATCCTCGTCCACTTGTATTCCCTTCATTAGCTTCACATCGTCTGTGAACAGGGACACCTCTGAATCTATCCCTTCTGTTATGTCATTCACATATACTAGAAACAGCATCGGACCTAGGACTGACCCTTGTGGAACCCCACTCGATATATTCACAAATTCTGACACCTCGTCTCGTACCAACACACTTTTTTTACTTCCTGTCTAGTATTCCCTGATCCACTGCAGTATTTTTTCCCTGTTAATCCTGTCTGCTCCTCAAGCTTTTCAACCAGTCTCTTGTGTGGTACTGTAACGAAAGCCTTCTTACAGTCCAAAAAGATGCAGTCTACCCATCCCTCTCTCTCCTGTCTTACTTCTGTCACCTTATCGTAGAACTCCAGTAAGTTTGTGATGCAGGATTTTCCTTCCCGAAGCTGTGCTGGTTGTCATTTATGTGCCCATTCCTTTCTAGGTGTATGTGTGCATGTGTGTGTGTTAGTTACCATTTTGTCCTAGGCACATGTCGATTAGACACTAGGCCTGTTGTATGTGTGTGTGTGTGTGTGTGTTAATGGACTTGGTATAGCATCAAATATTCAAGGTTACTCGACACACGTGTCATCTTAATTCCTCCACATTTACATTAGATATAATAACACACGCATAAGAATATATTTATCTATGAATAATACATTTGCGCGAAGACGCACACGCACGGACGCACGCACGCGCGCACACACGAACACACAAGCACGCACGCACACACACTAAGAGTCTTTATTAACAATATAACAGTTAAACTAAGTTAATAAAACATGCTAAAATAATTAATCAGAAAAATGCTTTAAATTGTACAAGTAACCAAAATATTAGTAGTAACTAATTTGAGAGAGAGAGAGAGAGAGAGTGTTTATGGGAATGTGTATTTGTGGGTGTCTGGGTAGGTGTATGCGCGTGTGAGCCAGTTTACACACTATATAACTCAGTTTACACGCTTATACGCGTGTAAACTGAGCGTGTGTGCACGGGCGTGTGAAGGAGTGTGCACGCCCGTGTGTGGGCGTTAACTGCACCAATCTTGCTGTGTGAGGCACTTGGCACTCACTAGCCATTGTTGCATTCCTCTTATCATGCCCTGACGTCATATTTTGGGTTTCTCTCTCTCTCATATATATATATATATATATATATATATATATATATATATATATATATATATATATATATATATATATATATATGAAGAGAGAGAGAGAAGAAGAGAGAATACAGAAACACTCAGAACCAACATAAACGTACACATCTTCCAGTTCTTCAAATTACTTTTAGGTAGTGACACAAAAAACTATTAAAATCCCTCAATTTCAAAGCCTATTAAAAAATACCAATTTCAATGCTGTAGTTCAAACCCATTATCAATTAACTTCCCCCCTCCTTCCATCTCCTCCCTCATTACCCACAAAACATCGATACCCATTAGAGCCTCCCATTTTCCCCCTTGCTAGACCGCAAATTTGTGGTCTTGGGACCAGAGGTAAACCACAGTCGCCTTGTAATTGGTCTAATCATTAGCCTAGCTCACCCTGCAATGTACGACCTCTGGCTCAATTCTAGATGCAGCTAAACTCATCCTGGTCTCGTGGTCAAAGCTAAATTTGCACTGGCCTCGAAGTCACTCAAAGCTGAGCTCACCTGGTCTCTCAGCTGAGTCAAAGCTGAGCTCACCTGGTCTCTCAGCTGAATCAAAGCTGAGCTCACCTTAACTTCTTAGCTGAGCCAAACTGAATTCACCCTAACCTCTGTACGTACACGAGTCTTCACAAACACTGCACGTACAAGAGTGTTTACAAACACGTACAAGAGTCCTCACAAATACATGTACACGAGTCTTCACAAACACTGCACGTACAAGAGGGTTCACAAACACTGCACGTACAAGAGGGTTCACAAACACTACACGTACAAGAGGGTTCACAAACACTACACGTACAAGAGGGTTCACAAACACTACACGTACAAGGAGCCCCACTGTCCATACATAACCCAATTACCTGAAATCAGTGATAACTCATACAAGTGTACCGCTCTGTTTATTTATTGCAAATACGGCAGTGGTAATGTCAGACTCAGAGCTCTATTGATACTTAAGACACACACACGATTAATTTATTGAATAGAAAAACCAGGCAGGAATAAAGACAGTACTGAGTACGCGTCGAAATTCACGTATGTACGCAAATACGCACGCCAGCATTCAAGGTTGAAACGTTTACTCTGAAAGCGTGGGTTAATACTTGATGGGGCAGACATGGGCGACGTGAGGGTGAGGGAGGAGCACAGGGCCAGGGAAAAGAGGTGGGTTAGGAAGGAAGGGGGAGGGGTAAAGTAAGGGGAGGATGGAATAAAGGGTGGCGACGTTAAAGGTGACAGCTGCAGGTGATGACAAGCAGAGCATCGCACTCACAGTATGAGAGGAGAGTTTTGAATGCAAGGCTCAAATCATTCCCTGCCTGTCGGTCTACCTTATCTGGCTGCACGATCTGTAGGCCTACCCAGTCTCCCTGCATGACCCGAGCCTTATTTAGGTCGGCATAACCAAGGCTGAAGCCACGCTCACATGTAAGTCCATTTCCTTTTGAGGCTCAACCGTACTTAACCTGAATGACCTATTAGATATTACATAAGAACATCATAGTGCCTACTTGATGGCGGTGAAGGAACATAGTGCCTACTTGATGGCGGTGAAGGAACATAGTGCCTACTTGATGGCGGTGAAGGAACATAGTGCCTACTTGATGGCGGTGAAGGAACATAGTGCCTACTTGATGGCGGTGAAGGAACATAGTGCCTACTTGATGGCGGTGAAGGAACATAGTGCCTACTTGATGGCGGTGAAGGAACATAGTGCCTACTTGATGGCGGTGAAGGAACATAGTGCCTACTTGATGGCGGTGAAGGAACATAGTGCCTACTTGATGGCGGTGAAGGAACATAGTACCTACTTGATGGCGGTGAAGGAACATAGTGCCTACTTGATGGCGGTGAAGGAACAATGATTCCTGGTATCATTACAATAAAGGTATACAGTACCAACATCCAGGTGAACAAGACACACCTGCAACAGGTATCTTTACTGCCGGAACGTTTCGCTACACAAAACTACTTCAAGGTTGATGGGACTCATCACATGCTTACCTCTCCACTCTCCACCTCTGTTCTCTCCATATTTAGTTACCTCTGTACTCGACTGAAGCCTCCTGTGTAGGCGAAATGTTTCGGAAATAACGATATCTAACGTTATCTAATTATTGCCGCTATATCGTTAGTTGTTAAGATCACTAGAATAAGCCTAACCGTCAAATAAAGTCTTCAGAGAGTAACCCAGATCACTACCTTCTACAACAACATGACAAGACAGGTTGTGACGATTATGTAGGGGTGCAGGCCGCTAGCACCAACAGTCTGGGTGACCAGTAAGTCAACCCGGACCCATTATGTGTCATGTATTAAATCACTAATATACTCCCATTAAAGCATATGGAATTATAATGTAGTCAATGTTATTGTAGTGAGCAGTACACGGCCGGCGACACCAGTTGAGATGAAAACAAAGCAAGTGTGGTGTGAGAGACCTGGGAGTGACCATGTGGGAAGATGTTACCCTTCAGGGAACATAATACATGTGTTAGCACAGTCGAAACCCAGAAACAATGATGGACTGAGATAATAGTAATACTCTTGTTCTCTTGAAGGTACATAGTTACTCCTAACACCATACCTGTGTGTGTGTGTGTGTATGTGTGTATGTGTGTGTGTGTGTGTGTGTGTGTGTGTGTGTGTGTGTGTGTGTGTGTATTACAATTACCGATACATCAACAAGCAAGAAGACCGAGGCGGCTGGTAGTCTGAGGTGAGTGAAGTGACCTTGGCTTCCGGGACCACCAAACACTTAACATGGAAGGGGGCAGATTCTGGGTCAGCCAATCCAGAATCTGAGTCTCCATTCTTTTAGTGTTTATTTGCTTCAAGAAAGGGGGGCCCTTGTGTAAACAAAGGGTTTCTCATGTATATAAAAGGTTCTCACGTAAACAAAGGATTCCTCATGTAAATATAAGGAATCCTCGTGTAAACAAAGGGCTCCTTTGTTTACATGAGGATACACAAAGAAAAAGTTCCTCGTGTTTGTGTATACTCACCTCTGTGTGTGTGTGTGTGTGTGTGTGTGTGTGTGTGTGTGTGTGTGTGTGTGAGAATGTGAGGAGGTCGATACTTGTGCCTGGGCCTGGGAATTATGTGTTGGTTGGTTATGGTGTTTGAGGTGCGTGTTGACCCCCGGCTGACTCACACCTCACCCAATGCACCCTCCTCGTACACTCAAATAGCGTCTGAGAGACAGAGAGAGAGAGAGAGAGAGAGAGAGAGAGAGAGAGAGAGAGAGAGAGAGAGAGAGAGAGAGAGAGAGAGAGAGAGAGAGAGAGAGAGAGAAGAGAGAGAGAGAGAAGAGATGAGATGAGAGATGAGTGTGTGTGTGTGTGTGTGTGTATTGCACTCACCGACCTGTACTTACGCGGGTCACTACTCAGTTCCACGACCTGCCTTCTAGACCACTTAATTCGGCAACACTGATTTCTAAACTTCTTGGACCTTATGATACCTACTTCTGAAACTGTGTATCACGTTTATCTCCGTCACTTCCTCACCCAACCTAATGCACTTTTTAGCTTCCACTTGCATTCCTGTCTTCTTAGTCCTCTTAATGCAGTAATCCCTACCCGCCCTATCAATTCCTCTTAAAAAAAAAATTGTAATCATGTCTTCCCACGTCGTCCTCTCCACATAGATCGCCAGGTTCAGTTCCTTAACTCTCGCGTCATAATACATTCCTCTCAATTCTGGAACTGGTCTGATTGCAAACCATTGTACCAGGATAGAAACAGCCAAAATATTCGGCCACCTTGGAGCCTTCTTGAACTGGAGGCACAGCCAGTGCCCCCCTCCCTCCCTCCAGAACCACAACTACTGATGCCAACAACAAAATCCCCCCCAAAAAACACGCAATACGCCTTCATTTATATTTGCGAATATCCAGGGCCTTAAGCCATCCACCAAAAACAAAATAAGTGGACTTCTAGAGGAGTCAAATGCGATGTTCGCAGCCTTCACACACAATCGAAAGAAATTCAAAATATTTCTTTTCATGTTTCAAAAACAAGGCAAAAACCACATCTAGTATCAGGCCTTTGCCCAGACAAGATGGAACTTACACAGATAACAACAAAGAAATGAGTGAGATACTGAAGTTTCTGTGATGAGCGAGCCATTAATCAGTCTAAAGTTTGACAATCCAAATGATTTTTTCATGAATGAGCCTCAAAACCCTGTCAATATATACCAAATTTCTGACATAACCCTAACTCCGCTGGACTTTGAAAATACCATTGACAACATGCCCATGCACTCAGCCCCTAGCCCAGACTCGTGGAGCTTCGTGTTCATTAAGAACTGTAAGAAATCCCTTTCACGTATGGAGAGGGAGCACAGACACAGGTGTAATCCAAAAGTCGCTAAAAACAATGGATACAGCACTACTCCATAAAGGTGGCAACAAAGCAATAGCTAAGAAATATAGACCAATAGCTCTAACGTCCTACATCATAAAATTCTTCGAAAAAGTTCTAAAAAGCATGATTGCAAACCGCCTGTATTAATTACAATAGCAAAATCCAGGGCAGCATGGGTTTCGAGCACGTGGATCCTGCCTCTAGCAACTACTGGACCACTATGATACAGTCTTGGATCCACTGGAAGACAAACATAATATACATGTCGTATACACAGACTTTGAAAAAGCCTTTGACAAGTGCGATCATGATTTAATAGCGCACAAAATGCGCGGTAAAGGTATAACTGGCAAAGTGGGCAGATGGATCTTTAGCCTTCTAACCAATCAAACACGAAGAGTAATGGTAAACAGATTTAAGTCGGAGGCTGCCACAGAGAAAAGCCCTGTTCCACACGGCACAGTACTCACCCCATCTTGTTCCTCATCGTCATATCAGACAGAGAAGTAAACCATAGCACCGTGTCATCTTCTGCAGAAGATACTAGAATCTGCATGAGACTCATCTAGTGAGGATACAGTAAATTTCGAAGCAGATACAAACCAAGTTTTCTAATGGGTAACAGATAACAATATGATGTTCAATGAGGATAAATTTTAACTACTCCGTTATGAAAAACTGGAGGAATGATAGCTAGAACTGAGTACCAGAAATTCTAACCACACAATAGAGCAGAAATAGCGTGAAGGCCTTGGGAGTGTTAATTTCAGAGGATCTATCTAACCTTCAAGGATCACAACAGTGTCACGCCACTATCACATCTACGAGGAAAATGATAGGATGGATAATGAGAACCTTCAAAACAAGAGATGCCAAGCCAATGATGATCCTTTCTAAATCACTTGTTCTCTCTAGGCCGGGATACTACTGCACAGTAACAGCTCCATTCAAGGCAGGTGAAATCGCAGATCTAGAGAATATAGAGAGAACCTTTACTGCACATATAAGTTCCATCAAACACCTTAGTTACAGTGAATACAGGTCACTTGACCAGTACTCACTGGAGCGCAGGCGAGATACATCATAATCTACATCTGGAAAATCCCAGAGCAGCTGGTCCTAAATCTGCACACAGAAATCACTCCCTTCGAAAGCAAAAGACTGGGCAGATGGTGCAACATACCCCAATGAAAAGTAGGGGCATCATTAGTACACTAAGAGAAAACACAATAAGTGTCCATTACCCAAGACTGTTCAACAGCCTCCCACCAGGCATATGGGGAATTACCAATAGACTCCTGGTTGTCTTCATTAGGTATTTGGACAGATACCTAAAATCAGTATCCGACCAGCCGGGCTGTGGTTCGTACGATGGACTATGTGCGGCCAGCAGTAACAGCCTGGCTGATCAGGCCCTGATCCACCGGGAGGTCTGGTCAAGGACTGGACAGTGGAGGCGCTGACCCCCGGAACACCCTCCAGGTAGATATTTTTCGAGCTTCTGCAAGTTCTTCACCACAAGCAAGTTTCACAGTGGCATAACACACGTCGTGAATAAAACTGCCGCTGAATTTGTAATGTCTGTATACTTCTGGTGATGTGCCTGGCGTTTATCACCAGATCACAAAATTTTCTTTTTTCATGCTGTACCTTGTGCCTGGTCTACTCTCACCTCCCTCAATCAGCGTGACCTTGCCCTTGTTTGGATTGAACCTCAGCAGCCACTTGTTGGACTACTTCTATACACTCTCAACGTCTTCCTGATGCTGAAGCTTTGTCTTTTCTTTTCTTATCATTTTCGCTGATTTTACATCAACAATTATATAAATAAGATTCAGTACTTTGGAGGTTAGTTGACATATTAAGAATAGTAGCGGTAATAATACTAATCCTTATGGAACCCCATTCCTTATTGTCTATACCCCATTCCTTATTGTCTATATCGTTTAAGTACTCCTTGCTTCACTAGAGCACTCTGCCTTTTATGCCATGTCTGTTCCTCTAGTTTACTAAGTAATCTCTGGTGTAGTACTGTAAGGAATGGTTCGTTGCCGTTCAGGAAGATGAGTGTGTCCGTGTAAGTGTCCGTATGTGTGTGTACACGTCTGTGCGTGAGTGCGGGTATGTACATGTGAAAACTGTGGTGAAGGACGAAGCTGAGAAGCCCTACAGTACCAGGTGGGCTAGCAGGTAGGTAAGCAGGCAGGCAGGTAAGTAGGTACATAGGAAGGTTAACTGGTAGGTAGGCACTCTGGTTGAAGCGCCTTGGGGTCACTCATACTGACAGTTTTCACTTATAGTACCTATGGCGCCCCTGCTTTTCAATGGATTTAACACTTCCTCTCATTTCTCTCACTCCAGCAGGTTATGTTAGTGTGCTGACTCGGGATCTCCAGTACCTTCCGGGTGTACATTATGATCAAGTATCTCTCTTCTTTGCTACATTCCAGGTACGTTGAGGAACCACCAATGGTTTAAAAACTTCACTATGACTGCAGTAAACGATTTCTGTACATTTTACAGCTCTAATAGCTCTCCTGCCTTGAATGGACCTGAGTTTACAAAGCAATATTCCGGATGTGAGAGCAAAACTGATTTGAAAGGTACCATCATTGGCGTTATATATCTTGTTCTGAAAGTTCTTATTATCCATCCTGTTATTTTTTTTTACCTTTGCTGTAATTTCCTTTGTGTTCTCCAAATGTCACTTATGACATATCTGAAATTATTCTCATTCCTAAGTCTTTTACCTGTGTTTTTTATGTTCTACGAGAAGGTTTGTCTACGTTGTGTACTGTGCTCGTTTTGAGTTATTTATTTTTACCATATGTAAGCATCTGAAATTTGTGTTCAAAAAGCATAAAGCTATTTTCAACAGTACACTGAAAGACTGCTGATATCTCATTGTACTTTCTTATGTATCTTATAAAGAGTCGACTTTCATACTTGATTTAGGTTTCCTCCGCAAATGGTGACACGAATAGAATAAAAAGGCACAAACCGTGACTGGAACAATACACAAATAAGCGACACAAGAAGCTGTGACTATGTCTGCCTTGGGGGGGAGGGGGTACTCAATTTTTTTTTATATACTATTTTGTTCGGACAGGCAACAGCCTGCTAGAACAGGCAATTATCAGAGGGTACCTTTAACAGGTCTTGAGAGTTTTTCTACTCCTGCAGTCGTACCCTAGGCCAGGCTTACCTGGTGCATGCTCAGCCAAGGTGTTCCTGCAGGCGGCAGACCAAAAAAAAGTTCGAAAATGGCCACAGGAATATGAGATATATTAATTGCTTTCTGACTTTTTTTGTAGCCTGGATAATTGACTTGTTACCCCTCAGTATCAAGGTAATATTCTTCAGCCATTCCCCATTATTTATCACCACCAGAAATATATAAACTCCAGGGTAGAATATTCTCTCTCAGACACACACACACACACACACACACACACACACACACACGGAGCCAGGAGCCAGGACTCGACCCCTGCAACCACAATTAGGTGAGTACTCACACACGATAACTAGCTTATACAATGGCAATATATTACATGCAAGATTAATTTAATTGATGCTTAATAATAGACAAGATTTTAGTGGTCACTTTTACATTATTATTTTATTATTATTATTATTATTATTATTATTATTAGTATTATTATTATTCACGGAAAGGGATAAATCTGTAGGGGTTATAGAGCGTCTGGGGTATGAAAGTAAGATGCAACACCACGACCCACAACCTGGCTCCTGAAACACCACGACCTGGCTGCTGCAACACCACGACCCACAACCTGACTGCTGCAACACCACGACCCACAACCTGGCTGCTACAACACCACGACCTGGCTCCTGAAACACCACGACCTGGCTGCTGCAACACCACGACCCACAACCTGACTGCTTCAACACCACGACCCACAACCTGGCTGCTACAACACCACGACCCACAACCTGGCTGCTGCAACACCACGATCCACAACCTGGCTGCTACAACACCACGACCCACGACCTGGCTGCTGCAACACCACGACCTGGTTGCTACAACACCACGACCCACAACCTGACTGCTGCAACACCACGACCTAGCTGCTGCAACACCACGACCCACGACCTGACTGCTGTAAAACCACGACCTAGCTGCTACAACACCACGACCCACGACCTGGCTGCTCCAACACCACGACCTGGCTGCTGCAACACCACGACCCACGACCTGACTGCTGCAATTATACCAACTTAAAGTGCATAAAGAATCTCTAATTCGAGAAGAGTGGCTGTAGCCACAATGAACGCACGGAGGACCGAGTCTCCACCGCTCCTCGAGCTGAATCACCCACAAGGGTTTAGCGCTTCATACAATACTACAACTCGTTCATACAAACCTACATACACACAAACATACATAAAAGCATACAAGAAATTAGAGAAAGTGCAAACGTTTGCAACAAGGCTAGTTCCAGAGCTAAGGGGAATGCCATACGAAGAAAGGTTAAAGGAAATCGACCTGACGACACTGGAAGACAGGAGGGTTAGGGAAAACATGATAACGACATATAAAATACTGCGAGGACAGAGACAGGATGTTCCAGAGATGGGACACAGAAACAAGGGGTCACAATTGGAAGTTGAAGACTCAGATGAGTCAAAAGGATGTTATTAAGTATTTCTTCAGTCAGAGTTGTCAGGAAGTGGAATAGTCTGGAAAGTGACGTAGTGGAGGCAGGAACCATACATAGCTTTAAGACGAGGTATGATGAAGCTCATAGAGCAGGGAGAGAGAGGACCTAGTGGCGATCAGTGAAGAGGTGGAGCCAGGAGCTGAGTATTGACCCCTGCAACCACAAATAGGTGAGTACAAATAGGTGAGTACATAAACGTATTTCAGCGTTGTCCTCATAATTGGGTCCAGCTCAATTTTCCTTTATGGTGAGAAAATGTAGGAAATGGAACGTTACGCGGCGCTGCCAGACGTAAGCCATACGTGTTAATATACTTTAACCTAGCTGAACCTAACCCAACCTAGCTGAACCTAACCCAACCTAGCTGAACCTAACCCAACCTAGCTGAACCTAACCCAACCTAGCTGAACCTAACCCAACCTAGCTAAACCTAACCCAACCTAGCTAAACCTAACCCAACCTAGCTGAACCTAACCCAACCTAGCTAAACCTAACCAAACCTAGCTAAACCTAACCCAACCTAGCTGAACCTAACCCAACCTAGCTAAACCTAACCCAACCTAGCTGAACCTAACCCAACCTAGCTGAACCTAACCCAACCTAGCTGAACCTAACCCAACCTAGCTAAACCTAACCCAACCTAGCTGAACCTAACCCAACCTAGCTGAACCTAACCCAACCTAGCTGAACCTAACCCAACCTAGCTGAACCTAACCCAACCTAGCTAAACCTAACCCAACCTAGCTGAACCTAACCCAACCTAGCTAAACCTAACCCAACCTAGTTGAACCTAACCTAACCGAGAGTAACAATAAAATTTCCGAGAAGAAACACAGCTATTGTACACCCAGATCTTCACATCAACACCCCAAGACAACCCAGCAACACCCAGATCTTCACCTCAATACCCCAAGACAACCCAGCTACACCCAGATCTTCAATCGAACACCCCAAGCCATGTAAACAACACAACTACATCCAAATGTTTACCTCAACACAGCCCAGCTACACCCAGTTCCTCACATCAAGCAAAAAGATACATTGCTTAGTAACACAAGGACTAACTTTTAGAATTCATTTCACTTTTATTTTCCGGACATGACTAAAGCGGAATGAGTGTGCCCAGGGGAAAGAGGGTCAAATGCGGACACAGAGAGAGAGAGAGAGAATTAGAAGAAATTTATATATGTATTCGATAAACTAACCAAAATGAATTCTGTCTTCCTAAAATTTATCAAATAAAATGAAGTGTAAGAAAAGATATCTCCCGAACCACTACAAAAAAATACACAAAGGAAAGAAAATTTACATATAGAAATAAGTAAGAAACAGCACTTACCAAAACACTCGCACCAATCAGAAGAAACAAAAATAACAAAAGGTATTCGAGAATTAGAAAAAAATATATATTATTTATGGGTGGTTAATAACTTGCACTTAAAGACAGCAAACTTATAAGGACCTTCCCAGGGTCGAGGAACTGACTAAAACAAAATATACCACTTCTCCTAAGTGACTACACTCTATATATCTCTTCAAATTTGGTATTCTAGGCTATTCTATGTTCTAACATAGAACATATTCTATGTTCTGACAGAACATTTTGTATATTTTGACAGATTATATTCTATGTTCTAAGCTCACGACTGTAAATTTGATTTCAGGCTGACCCACAGGTCGAGTTATAACCTAGGTCACATGCAGGTCAAGTGACAATAATTCTTTTCTCAAAAACATCGTAGCTTGGGTAATATAATAAATGCACATTATATATATATATATATATATATATATATATATATATATATATATATATATATATATATATATATATATATATATATATATATATATATGCAAGACAACCACTATGAAAAAATAGAGGAATTCCAAGCGATTTCGTGACTACTCACATTATCAAGGAACTATAAAAGGAAACATGACAAGAAGGCTTATAAAGGGGCAAGACTACACCTCACAGTCACATCACACTAACAAAGACTACACCTCACAGTCACATTATACTAACAAAGACTACACCTCACAGTCACATCACACTAACAAAGACTACACCTCACAGTCACATTATACTAACAAAGACTACACCTCACAGTCACATCACACTAACAAAGACTACACCTCACAGTCACATTATACTAACAAAGACTACACCTCACAGTCACATTATACTAACAAAGACTACAAAGGCGTGATTTACCGTCCTCCAAACTTAGATAGGGAACAAGGGAGACTACTTTGGGAGGAAATTGTTAAGGCCACAAGACACGATAACGTAGTAATTCTAGGGGACTTTAACTTTAGTCAGATTGATTGGAATTTCATGACAGGGAATTTAGAATCTAACGACTTTTTAGAAGTAGTTCAGGATTGCTTTTTGAAGCAGTTTGTAACAGAACCTACAAGGGGAAATAACCTACTTGACTTGGTTCTGGCAAGCAAGGAAACCCTTGTTAATAATTTAGAAATTACAGAGGAACTCGGCTCAAGCGACCACAAGTCAATTACCTTTAGCATTGAATGGATGTATGATAGTAGGGATAATTCAGTAATGGTCCCAGATTTTCGCTTAGCAGATTATAATGGACTTAGAGAACACTTATCAACTGTGGACTGGGGTGAAGAAGAGAGGTATCAATATGACCGTTTTCTTGACACTATACAGGCTGCCCAAAGAACATTTATCCCGTATAAAGAAATTAGATCAAGTAGAAATGACCCAAAATGGATGAATAATAGGCTCAAATATCTTTTAGGGCAGAAGAAAGGAATTTATAGGCGCATAAAAAGAGGTGAGGGTCATCTTATAAATCAGTATACTGACATTAAGAGGGACGTTAAAAGGGAATAAGAAAATCTAAACGGGACTATGAAATTAAAGTTGCTAGGGATTCAAAAACTAACCCAAAAGTTTTTTCCAGGTTTATAGAACAAAAGTTAGGGATAAGATAGGTCCCCTTAAAAATAACTTTGGGCATCTTACTGACAAGGAGAATGATATGTGCTCTATTTTTAATAATTATTTTCTCTCGGTTTTCACACAGGAAGACATTAATAATATCCCAGTAATTAATTTTTACAGAGGCCCAGAAGAAGATAAATTATGTAATATCACAGTCACTAGCGAAATGATTATGAAACAGCTGGACCGACTGAAACAAAATAAATCGCCGGGTCCTGATGAGATTTTTGCAAGGGTTCTTAAGGAATGCAAATGGAACTCTGTGAACCAATATCTAACATTTTTAATTTATCTCTTCAAACAGGTGTAGTGTCTGATATGTGGAAGATGGCTAATGTAATTCCTATTTTTAAAGCAGGGGACAAGTCACTACCGTCAAACTACCGCCCAATAAGCCTGACCTCAATTGTAGGCAAATTACTAGAGTCAATTATAGCTGATATTATTAGAAGCCATCTAGATAACCATAATTTGATTAATGATACCCAGCATGGATTCACGAGGGGCCGTTCCTGCCTATCTAATTTATTAACCTTCTTCAGTAAAGCTTTTGAGGCTGTTGATCACGATAAAGAATTCGATATTGTTTATTTAGACTTTAGTAAGGCTTTTGATAGAGTACCGCACCAGAGACTGTTAAAGAAAGTGGCAGCTCATGGCATTGGGGGAAAAGTGCTGTCATGGATCGAGTCATGGCTCACCAATAGGAAGCAGAGAGTGTGCATAAATGGGGTTAAATCCGAATGGGGACTTGTAACAAGTGGTGTTCCACAGGGATCAGTCTTAGGCCCATTGTTATTTATAATATATATCAATGACCTTGATGAGGGAATTACTAGTGATATGAGCAAATTCGCCGACGACACGAAGATAGGTAGGATAATTGATTCAAACATAGATGTCATAGAACTTCAGGAAGATTTAGACAAACTTAATTCGTGGTCAGAAAAGTGGCAGATGCAGTTCAATGTAGATAAATGCAAGGTTCTGAAGCTCGGGAGTGTCCATAACCCAAGCACTTATAAGTTAAATAACGTAGAACTTAGCCATACAGATTGCGAGAAGGACTTGGGGGTGATGGTAAGCAGCAACCTTAAACCAAGACAGCAATGCCTAAGCGTACGTAATAAGGCAAATAGATTACTGGGATTTATATCAAGAAGTGTTAGCAACAGAAGTCCAGAGGTTATATTACAGCTTTATACATCATTAGTAAGGCCTCACCTAGATTACGCAGCTCAGTTCTGGTCTCCATATTACAGAATGGACATAAATTCGTTAGAAAACATTCAGCGTAGAATGACTAAATTAATACATAGCATTAGAAATCTTCCTTACGAAGAAAGATTGAAGACCCTAAAATTACATTCACTTGTAAGACGTAGAATGAGGGAGACATGATCGAGGTATACAAGTGGAAAATGGGTATTAACAAAGGGGATATAAATAAGGTCTTGAGGATATCTCTCCAAGAGAGAACCCGCAATAATGGATTCAAGTTAGATAAGTTTAGATTTAGAAAGGATATAGGAAAGTATTGGTTTGGAAATAGGGTAGTTGATGAGTGGAACAGTCTGCCTAGTAGGGTTATTGAAGCTAGGACCTTGGGTAGTTTCAAATTTAGGTTGGATAAATTCATGAGTGAGAGGGGTTGGATTTGAGTGGGACTCGCGCATGAGTGGGTAGAATTGTCAAAGCTTATTTCTTGGGTAGCTTTGAAAATTGGGTTGAGCAAATATTCTGTTAGTGGGATGGATTGTGAAGGACCTGCCTAGTATGGGCCAACAGGCCTGCTGCAGTGTTCCTCCTTTCTTATGTTCTTATGTTCTTACTACACCTCACAGTCACATTATACTAACAAAGACTACACCTCACAGTCACATTATACTAACAAAGACTACACCTCACAGTCACATTATACTAACAAAGACTACACCTCACAGTCACATTATACTAACAAAGACTACACCTCACAGTCACATTACACTAACAAAGACTACACCTCACAGTCACATTATACTAACAAAGACTACACCTCACAGTCACATTATACTAACAAAGACTACACCTCACAGTCACATTATACTAACAAAGACTACACCTCACAGTCACATTATACTAACAAAGACTACACCTCACAGTCACATTATACTAACAAAGACTACACCTCACAGTCACATCACACTAACAAAGACTACACCTCACAGTCACATCACACTAACAAAGACTACACCTCACAGTCACATTATACTAACAAAGACTACACCTCACAGTAGTGTAACATCGCACGACTCTGTGAAGAGGAACATAGGAAAAATAAACACATAAGCAGTATAATGTGATCCTTTATTGACAAGTTTGCCCACGCAGTGCTTTATCAGTCACAGACAGATCTACCTGGAAAATGAGCAACATGGAGAATATATAGGTACAGTCAGGTGGAGAATGCTGGGTCAGGTGGAGAAAGCTGCATGTGACAGTCTTAAAAGTAGTGTGATAGTTAAAAACATTGTGTGACAAACTATCACACTACTTTTAAGACTGTCACATGCAGCTTTCTCCACCTGACCCAGCATTCTCCACCTGACTGTACCCTATATATATCTCCATGTTACTCATTTTCCAGGTAGATCTGTCTGTGACTCGATAAAGCCCACTGCGTGGGCGAAACGTTGTCAATAAAGGATCACATTATACTGCTTATGTGTTTATTTTTCCAATGTGTCGGTATTTTATACCATTTATTTCCAGGAACATAGGAAAGGACCTGAAACTCTTCCCAAGAATTAAGATTAGTTTAATTTATTATTAAATTCTTCCCAAATTTTATTAATTATAAATGAATCCAATTTATATAAACCAAAAGAAATATTCATATTATTTTCATATTATCATCAATGACAACATAAGTCATCAATGACAACAACATAAGTCGTCAATGACAACAACATAAGTCGTCAATGACAACAACATAAGTCGTCAATGACAACAACATAAGTCGTCAATGACAACAACATAAGTCGTCAATGACAACAACATAAGTCGTCAATGACAACAACATAAGTCGTCAATGACAACAACATAAGTCGTCAATGACAACAACATAAGTCATCAATGACAACATAAGTCATCAATGACAACAACAAATAGTGTGATACCAAGTGTCGTCTGCTAGGCAGTGTACAGTGACACCGTGTCATCTGCAAGGCAGTGTACAGTGACACCGTGTCATCTGCAAGGCAATGTACAGTGACACCGTGTCATCTGCAAGGCAGTGTACAGTGACACCGTGTCATCCTTCGATCAGATTATACAAGGTGTTCGAAATGATTCAATAATGAAGATAAAAAGTGTTATTAAGAGTGCCAGCAACAGTGCCTCCTAACACCCTCCCTCCCTCCACCAAGCCCCTCACAGGTCATCGGGATTGAGTTCCCTCCACTAATAGCTGTCTCCTCACCTCATGAACGAGACGTTTCGCCCACACGGTAGTCTTCTTCAGTGGGATACAGAGGCGACTAAAATTGGCACTAAACTCCACTGGCGGATCATCGGCGCACTGGAGGGGATTTTCTCGAGGTACAACACAGTGTTGTGGACGTACGGGTGCAACACTAACTAGTACTCTCAACACAACCAAGATAGAGCCAGGTGGTAGTATTGGTGCCGGCACCTTACGCTAGCCTGGACTCTAGGGACGTGACACGCTCAACACAGCCTTGGTATCCACGGTGAGGGTGGCACTGCTGCCACCACCACCGCTACCACCACCACCGCTATCACCACCACTGCTAGCTCCACCACCACCACCACCACCGCTACCACCACCACTGCTAGCATCACCATCACCGCTACCACCACCAATGATAGCACCACCACCACCGCTAGCACCACCATAACACAACACCAACATCAAGCACCACACTACTAAACCTACACTATTACCATCACCACCACACAAACAAGAATGTAGACAAGAGAGGAGTGTGTGTGTGTGTACTCACCTATTTGTGGTTGCAGGGGTCGAGACATAGCTCCTGACCCCGCCTCTTCACTGGTCGCTACTAGGTCCTCTCTCTCCCTGCTCCATGAGCTTCATCATACCTCGTCTTAAAATTATGTATGGTTCCTGCCTCCACTACATCACTTGCCAGACTATTTCACTTCCTGACAACTCTGACTAAAGAAATACTTCCAAACATCTCTTTGACTCATCGGACTCTTCAACTTCCAATTGTGACCCCTTGTTTCTGTGTCCCATCTCTGGAACATCCTGTCTTTGTCCACCTTGTCAATTCTTCGCAGTACTTTGTATGTGGTTATCATGTTTCGCCTAACCCTCCTGTCCTCCAGTGTCGTCAGGCCGATTTTCCTTAACCTTCGAAGGACATTCCCTTGATCTCTGAAACTATCCTTGTTGCAAACCTTTGCACTTTCTCTACTTTCTTAACGTGTGTGTGTGTGTGTGTGTGTGTGTGTGTGTGTGTGTGTAAACGCGAAATGTGTGTGTGTGTGTGTGTGTAAACGCGAAATGTCCAAAAAAATAAATCGTAGCAGGGAAAAGGTAAAGTGTAGCACATGTGAGATACAATGTAGCACAGGTAAGGTACAATGTAGCACAGGTGAGGTACAGTGTAGCACAGATGAGGTAGTGTAGCACAGGTGAGGTACAATGTAGCACATGTAAGGTACAATGTAGCACATGTGAAGTACAATGTAGCACAGGTGAGGTACAGTGTAGCACAGGTGAGGTACAGTGTAGCATAGGTGAAGTACAGTGAAGTACAGTGTAGTGCATGTGAGGTACAATGTAGCACAGGTGAGGTACAGTGTAGCACAGGTGAGGTACTGTGTAGTACATGTGAGGTACAGTGTAGTACATGTGAGGTACAGTGTAGTACATGTGAGGTACAGTGTAGCACAGGTGAGGTACAGTGTAGCACAGGTGAGGTACAATGTAGCACAGGTGAGGTACAATGTAGCACAGGTGAGGTACAATGTAGCACAGGTGAGGTACAATGTAGCACAGGTGAGGTACAGTGTAGCACAGGTGAGGAACAATACAGGTAGCGTCTATGTCACTCAACGGAGACGGAGGGTCGAGCCTCCATCATTCTTCGTCCTCAGAGACCCATTCGGGTTTAGCGCGTCACATCAAGAGCTTGATACACAGCACTGTCTCCAGCTGAGGACACTACACAGTACTGTGTCTACACTGTTGTACAGTGGACACAGTACAGTACTGTGTCTCCAGCTGAGGACACTGCACAGTACTGTCTACACTGTTGTACATTGGACACTGTACAGTACTGTGTGCACAGTAGTGGTGGACAGTTATGAGAAATTGTGAGGAGCTGGAGATGGGAGTGGAGGTGGGCGTGGAAGCGGGCGTGGTAGGCGTGGAGGTGGGCGTGGAAACACAACAACACGCCAGGTAACATGGACCAGATTCCTGCGCACAGAATCAATCCTGGGAGACCTGCCTTCTGTGTCTCACCTGCGCCCAAGCCTGCATGAACGCCCACGCTCGCCTGCACGCCCGCAACGACTACGCCAGCCTGTACGTCCACGCAACGCCCGCCTGTACGCCCACGCCCGCAACACCCGCGCAATGCCTACGCCCGCCTGTAAGCCCACGCCTACACAACTGTCTCCCCAGCATATATAGCGTCTTTAACACTGGTTGTGTCACAAACACAGGTAGCATCAACAACACTAGTAGCGTCACCAACACTAGTGGCGTCACCAACACTAGTAGCGTCACCAACACTAGTAGCGTCACCAACACTAGTAGCGTCACCAACACTGGTAGCATCACCAACACAGGAAGCATACCAACACAGCGTCATCAACACTGGTAGCGTCACCAACACTGGTGCGTCACCAGTACTATTGCATCACCAACACAGGTAGCGTCACCAACACTGGTAACATCACCAACACCAATACAGGAAGCGTCACCAACACAGGTAACCTCAACACTGGTAGCGTCACCAACACAGTAGCGTCACCAACACTGGTAGCATCAACACAGGTAGCTTCACCAACACTGGTATCAACACAGGTAACGTCACCATAACTGGTAGCATCACCAACACTGGTAGCGTCACCTACACCGTCACCAACACTGGTAGTGTCACCAACATCACCACAGGTAACGATACTAACACTGGTAACATCAACACCATCACCAACACTGGTAGCGTCACCAACACCATCATCAACAAAGGTAGTATCACTAACACAAGTAGCGTTACCAACACCATCACCAACACAGGTAGCGTCACCATCACTGGTAGCGTCACCAACAGTGGTAGCGTCACCAACACCGTCACCACCACGGGTAGCGTCACCAACACAGGTAACGTCATCAACACCGTCACACTGCAGACTCGTGACTCTGCTCTGTCAATCTAAAATTGAAATTGAAGAGTTGTATAAGAATTAAAAATCTCCTTGAAGGTTGAGCCTACCTGGAGTGTGTGGCGGCGGCGGCGGCGGGGCGGGCGGGCGGCAGGTGCGGGCGGCACGGGAGGGGGCGGGAGGGGCGGCAGATGCACCTCATGCAGGGGCCGGAGCCAACGACTGCGGCGCCACGGTGTTCCACTGGCACTCTCGGTGCCAGAGCCAAGACGTCAGGTGGCGCCTGGCTCTGCCTCACCCTCCGGGTCGTGACGTCAGGCTGCCACAGCCAATGGGAGGGCTGGGCGGCGGCGGTCAGCAGGTAGGCGGGCGTGAGTGGCGGGCGGGGGGAGATGGGGTGGCGGCCGCCAGGTGAGGCCGGCGGGCGCCGCCACCCGCCTTCCAACGCCACCCCGCCATCGATCTCTCCTGACGTCACCGCCGCTTAGCCAATCACAGTCTGCGCCGCCTGCAGCGCTGCCACCGCTAGTGGCACTCATGCCCCGCCGAGTGGCACTCATGCCCCGTTGAGTGGCATTCGTGCCTCGTTGACTGGCACACATGGCCCGCCGAGTGGCCCTCATGCCTCGTTGAGTGGCAATGCCCCGTCACGTGGCACTAATGACCCACCAGTGCCACCTACGACCCACCAACGGCACTTATGACACTTTTGACAGCAGTGCCATCTGAGAAAACTCATGATATTGTCATTGACGGAATACAGTGCCACTGTCATGTGCAATACAGTGCCACTGTCATGTGCAATACAGTGCTACTACCATGTGCAATACAGTGCCACTACCATGTAGTGTCATTGTCCCGAGCCAGTCATACACTGTCACTGTCATGTAGTGCCAGTCATACACTGTCACTGTCATGTAGTGCCAGTCATACACTGTCACTGTCATGTAGTGCCAGTCATACACTGTCACTGTCATGTAGTGCCAGTCATACACTGTCACTGTCATGTAGTGCCAGTCATACACTGTCACTGTCATGTAGTGCCAGTCATACACTGTCACTGTCATGTAGTGCCAGTCATACACTGTCACTGTCATGTAGTGCCAGTCATACACTGTCACTGTCATGTAGTGCCAGTCATATACTGTCACTGTCATGTAGTGCCAGTCATATACTGTCACTGTCATGTAGTGCCAGTCATATACTGTCACTGTCATGTAGTGCCAGTCATATACTGTCACTGTCATGTAGTGCCAGTCATATACTGTCACTGTCATGTAGTGCCAGTCATATACTGTCACTGTCATGTAGTGCCAGTCATATACTGTCACTGTCATGTAGTGCCAGTCATATACTGTCACTGTCATGTAGTGCCAGTCATATACTGTCACTGTCATGTAGTGCCAGTCATATACTGTCACTGTCATGTAGTGCCAGTCATATACTGTCACTGTCATGTAGTGCCAGTCATATACTGTCACTGTCATGTAGTGCCAGTCATATACTGTCACTCATGTAGTGCCAGTCATATACTGTCACTCATGTAGTGCCAGTCATATACTGTCACTGTCATGTAGTGCCAGTCATATACTGTCACTGTCATGTAGTGCCAGTCATATACTGTCACTGTCATGTAGTGCCAGTCATATACTGTCACTGTCATGTAGTGCCAGTCATATACTGTCACTGTCATGTAGTGCCAGTCATATACTGTCACTGTCATGTAGTGCCAGTCATATACTGTCACTGTCATGTAGTGCCAGTCATATACTGTCACTGTCATGTAGTGCCAGTCATATACTGTCACTGTCATGTAGTGCCAGTCATATACTGTCACTGTCATGTAGTGCCAGTCATATACTGTCACTGTCATGTAGTGCCAGTCATATACTGTCACTGTCATGTAGTGCCAGTCATATACTGTCACTGTCATGTAGTGCCAGTCATATACTGTCACTGTCATGTAGTGCCAGTCATATACTGTCACTCATGTAGTGCCAGTCATATACTGTCACTCTCATGTAGTGCCAGTCATATACTGTCACTGTCATGTAGTGCCAGTCATATACTGTCACTGTCATTCAGTGTCAGTCATATACTGTCACTGACATGTAGTGCCAGTCATATACTGTCACTGTCATGTAGTGCCAGTCATATACTGTCACTGTCATGTAGTGCCAGTCATATACTGTCACTCATGTAGTGCCAGTCATATACTGTCACTCATGTAGTGCCAGTCATATACTGTCACTGTCATGTAGTGCCAGTCATATACTGTCACTGTCATGTAGTGCCAGTCATATACTGTCACTGTCATGTAGTGCCAGTCATATACTGTCACTGTCATGTAGTGCCAGTCATATACTGTCACTGTCATGTAGTGCCAGTCATATACTGTCACTGTCATGTAGTGCCAGTCATATATTGTCACTGTCATGTAGTGCCAGTCATATACTGTCACTGTCATGTAGTGCCAGTCATATACTGTCACTGTCATGTAGCGCCAGTCATATGATGTCACTGTCATGTAGCGCCAGTCATATGCTGTCACTGTCATGTAGTGCCAGTCATATACTGGCACTGTCATATAGTGCCAGTTATATAGTCACTGTAATGAAGTGCCAGTCTTACACTGTCACTCATGTAGTGCCAGTCATATACTGTCACTGTCATGTAGTGCCAGTCATATACTGTCACTGTCATGTAGTGCCAGTCATATACTGTCACTGTCATGTAGTGCCAGTCATATACTGTCACTGTAATGTAGTGCCAGTCATATACTGTCACTGTCATGTAGTGCCAGTCATATACTGGCACTGTCATATAGTGCCAGTCATATACTGTCACTGTCATGTAGTGCCAGTCATATACTGTCACTGTCATGTAGTGCCAGTCATATACTGTCACTGGCATGTAGTGCCAATCATATACTGTCACTGGCATGTAGTGCCAGTCATATACTGTCATTGTCATGTAGTGCCAGTCATATACCGTCAGTTATGAAAAAAACAAATTTTCCCTCTGCTAATTCGTCAAAGGACGGTTTTGCTTTATAGGGCAAGCTTCGCGATTCGGTTTAATAGGCACCACACACACACACACACACACACACACACACACACACACACACACACACACATAAACAAGGGGACACAACTGGAAGCTGAAGACTCAGATGAGTCAAAGGGATGTCAGGAAACATTTCTTCAGCCACAGAGTAGTCAGGAAGTGGAATGGACTAGAGAAAGATATAGTGGAGGCAGGAACCATACATAGTTTTAAGACAAGGTATGATAAAGCTCATGGAGCAAGGAGAGCAGAGACCCAGTAGCAGACAGCGAAGAGGCGGGGCCAGGAGCTGAGTCTCGACCCCTGCAACCACAATTAGGTGAGTACAATTAGGTGAGTACACACACACACACACCTAGACAGCGAGTAATAGTAGGATATGATAGGGCTGACGAGGCCAAGAGAGTGAACCAAGTAGCGGCAAGTTTGAAAGAATAGACGAGGAGCAGTGACTAGATTCTTGCAACTGCAAATAAGTGAGCAGATACACAGAGGACCAGACATGTGGAGGGATAAACAGCGATGGATGGTGCTGAAGAGCTTTATGCTTCCACTTGTCAAGGTACACCTCACAAGAGGGAGGAGACTAACCAATGAGATTTGATATTGTCTTTACCAAAGAACCATCAGATGTAAGAGATGAACCTCTGCCTCAGCAACCAGCTGAGGCAGAGTCCTGATTTTGACTGTGGAAAAGCACTTGGAAAGGTTGTTTGGAAGAGAATCAAGCCAGACTACAGAAGAGTAGACTATGTGCAGATGAAAGACTTCAATTCGAAGGAGTTTTAAGTAGAATAGGAAGAAAATATAATTAATAAGATGATTTAGTGTATAGAAAGAAAATGACTAGAGACGAACGATAAATAATCAAGAGAAAACCATGAAAAAGATGAAAGCCATCGATGACTCGATGATAAATGTAGAGGTGATGAGAAGACGTAGCAGAATGAAGGGTGGAACACAATAAAGATGGCATCAAAAAAGCCTGAAAAAGAACACATGTGGCTGACGAAAGGCGGCGCTTAATCTGCAACTTTCGTCTTTTTTTACACGCTCATAGGCAATAGGCCTATAATTACCACCACCACCAGTCACAGTACCAACAACAACCATTATAGCGCCAACAAAAAACAAATCACCCCCACAGCATTACTACTAACCACGATTATTGCAGCACCATTTACAAACAACCACCACAATGACTGCAGTACCACACCATCCCCGCAGCACCAACATTCACCACCACACCATCCCCGCAGCACCAACATTCACCACCACACCATCCCCGCAGCACCAACATTCACCACCACACCACCCCCGCAGCACCAACATTCACCACCACACCACCCCCGCAGCACCACCACATAGTGCGGACCATCAATGCTCATAGGTCTGGGATGGGTAATTAAGGCTGGCAGCGGCTTGACCCACAATTCAATTAAAACTATAAGTGAGCTCAGGGCTCTTGCTTAGGGCGCTCCGGCCACTACCATCTGCTTTCAGCTCTTTCACTGCCTCCATCACCCGGTTTAACCTCCCTTACCTGATTTTATCTCCCTCACTGCCTCCAACACCTGGTTTAACTTCCCTCGTTGCCTCCACTCCCCTGTTTTAACCTCTGCCTCTACTTCCTAGTTTAACATCTCTCACTGCTCCCACAACTCGCTTTAACTTACTTCACTACCTCAACCACCTGGCAAAGTGTGAGTAAAACCGTCAACCTGATAAAGACGCAATAGCAGAATGGAAACCTTTATTGAGATAACATTTCACTTGGAAAAGCAGCTTTTTCTAATCTACAGAGTATACCTGGAGATACCTAGAGAGGGTTTCGGGGGTCAACGCCCCTGCGGCCCGGTTTAAGACCAGGCCTCGTGGTGGATCAGTAAGTATAGGTAGGTGTGTGTGTGTGTGGATACATACATATATACATACATACACGGGAGAACAGGTGATGATGGGTCGTGAGGTGCGAGTCTGACTCTCAGGAATTGAGAAATTTTTTACATGTGCAAATGAAGAGAATTCAAAAGGTGCCATTTCTAAATATTCTGATTACGGAGGTGAGGTGAGGTAAGGTTCGTCAGGAAACAGGACAAGTGTTTCCTGACGCCGGTCTTAGTCAGATTACGAATAATAATGGTAAATTTATACCTACTGAATACAGAAAACCAACATTTAATGTCCAAAGTTAAAATTATCTCAGCTTTTGTTAAAAAATGTATAAGAATAATAACGTTAGAACCTTTATTGACTTGTTTGTTAAAGTGATGATCTATTTAATATCCAGGTCAAATACTTACTTATTTTCTAGAAAATGCTTCTCCAAATAAATTATTTTAGTGTGCCAAGAAAGGTTTTGAACAAATGTGTATCAATTTTCAATAAGCTACACAGTCTCAGGTTATACGATACATTAAGCTACCTTATTTTTGGAAACCTAAGTTTTCACATTAGTAAACAACTGTGGAATATACTGAAGTACTCCTTCCTCAGGTTAACTTTCAATTTTTATCTACTAATCAATATTGTTATTTTTTTTTACAAGAGTGTGGATCCTGTGGCCTGTGACCTTAGTTCTGGTGTTGTCTAAGTGTTGGAGGTGTAATGGGTCCCATAAATACCATGAGTTTACCTCAATGACGGTCGGAGGGATTAAAGTATTCCTGACTCAACTAACCTACGATCTGGAGAGTAAATTTTGGAGAAGGTTGAAGTGCGTTGGGAACCCTGGGTCAGTTGGTCCTGCAACTACTCCTGTGTTAATGTGTAGGCATACTGCAGTCTTCGTAACCCTCGGGTAGTCACCAGCACTTCACGCTAACACAGTAGCGATACACATTCCCTTCACACGGTCGATTTCTTTACACATTCACGGAGAAGCGATAAACCCGTAGACGTCCTAGAGTTTGGGAAATAAAGACAATCAGCTCTCTGCTTACCTGTGGGTAATGCAGGCACGCTCACAGCACTAACCGGTTTCCCTGAATCCCTTCATAAATGTTACCTTGCTTATACTACTCCAACAGCACCTCATGTCACAAAAACCACTCGTCTTCACTCCTACCTCATTCGAGGAAGGAGACGGTAGCTACAATTTCCATGGATTAAGAGCCTTTTTTTCAACATAAAGGTGTCCTCTTTCCATCGGCCAAGGGCCCAGGGCCCATGGCCGGACTGCAGAGTAGGAAAACTCTGCACACCCTTCAGAGGTATAACCCGACCTTTACGTCTCTATTTATCACACTCTTAAACACTTCATCAGTTACAAGTTACAGTATGTATTAATATTGGTAGAATTACCGACAATATGTTAAGTAAAAGGACACAAATGCAACTAATGAGACATTTTATTGTGGCAACGTTTCGCTCTCCAGGAGAGCGAAACGTTGCCACAATAAAATGTCACATTAGTTGCATTTGTGTCCTTTTACTTTACAAGTTACAGGTTAGTATTAGGTAACCAAGCCTCATCAAACGTCGACCTTTTAACTGTGACACCAGACAGACGGTTAACTGATTGTCAAACTAATATATGGACGTTGGTTTTTGTGGTCTTTATTACTATCTGTTCGTGCATCAAGACAGTTGTTGCTTTCATGTGTTAATTTATTAGTCTTAATTTTATAAGTATTTAAGACTGATTCGCGTTAATCTAACAGAAAAGCAAGTGTACAGAAATACGAAACTTGGTGTAAAGCAAGTGTACAGAAATACGAAACTTGGTGTAAAGCAAGTGTACAGAAATACGAAACTTGGTGTAAAGCAAGTGTACAGAAACACGAAACTTGGTGTAAAGCAAGTGTACAGAAGAAACTTGGTGTAAAGCAAGTGTACAGAAACAAGAAACTTGGTGTAAAGCAAGTGTACAGAAATACGAAACTTGGTGTAAAGCAAGTGTACAGAAATACGAAACTTGGTGTAAAGCAAGTGTACAGAAACACGAAACTTGGTGTAAAGCAAGTGTACAGAAATACGAAACTTGGTGTAAAGCAAGTGTACAGAAACAAGAAACTTGGTGTAAAGCAAGTGTACAGAAACACGAAACTTGGTGTAAAGCAAGTGTACAGAAACACGAAACTTGGTGTAAAGCAAGTGTACAGAAGAAACTTGGTGTAAAGCAAGTGTACAGAAACACGAAACTTGGTGTAAAGCAAGTGTACAGAAACACGAAACTTGTGTAAAGCAAGTGTACAGAAGAAACTTGGTGTAAAGCAAGTGTACAAAAGAAACTTGGTGTAAAGCAAGTGTACAGAAATACGAAACTTGGTGTAAAGCAAGTGTACAGAAATACGAAACTTGGTGTAAAGCAAGTGTACAGAAACACGAAACTTGGTGTAAAGCAAGTGTACAGAAACAAGAAACTTGGTGTAAAGCAAGTGTACAGAAGAAACTTGGTGTAAAGCAAGTGTACAGAAACAAGAAACTTGGTGTAAAGCAAGTGTACAGAAACACGAAACTTGGTGTAAAGCAAGTGTACAGAAGAAACTTGGTGTAAAGCAAGTGTACAGAAGAAACTTGGTGTAAAGCAAGTGTACAGAAGAAACTTGGTGTAAAGCAAGTGTACAGAAACAAGAAACTTGGTGTAAAGCAAGTGTACAGAAGAAACTTGGTGTAAAGCAAGTGTACAGAAGAAACTTGGTGTAAAGCAAGACTGTGGTTTCCAGCAATTATTGAAACAAATGTTTCGCTCACCATGGACTTACTGGTTGCTAGTGGACGATGGAGAGAAATGGTATAAAACACAGACACAACATTTGTAGTTCCTGGTAGAGAAAACGTCTCCACAAATACCATCAACCGTAAACTATACCGTAGTATATTTTACCACAGTCATATACAACGTTGATGTTAGCACAGACGGAACACCACTGCCACACCTTCGCTTCCTCAATTCAAATATTCAATTGAGTAATTCAGCAGCCAGTTGAGGCAGGTACAAGAACTTGCCAAGAAACACGTACATGTACAACGCACGTACAACACACGTACAACACCCCCTCCCCACTACGCCAGTACTCTTTAAAATCTTTTCACTACAACTACTTAGTACAAAAATTATTACATGCTTGAATTCACCACCCTTTTTTCTTTCATATATAATCTAAAATAAAGCCTAAAATACAATCCAAAACGAAATTAATAGGTAAGATATTTTAATTTTTTTAATCAATATAGGCAAGCCATACTGTATTAATTTAAGGAGATTCATTCTATTAATTAAATATAAAAGAAAACACCAATGAACAAATTTGAAATTTACCTGGCTAGTAAGACGGCCAACTCGTCGACTAGCTAGTTTACTGTTTGGTTAATTAGTCAACTGGTCGGCTGGATAAGATAGCCGCCAGGTGGAAGGATGGCTGGCTAAATATCCAGCAGGTAGGCTGGCTGGCTGGCTAGTAAGTCAGTCACTTGGTCTGCTGACTAGCTGTGATTTTGTTGTTTTATATTCGCTGCAACAGACGCAGAGAACTTTGTGAAAAACACTTGTTTACATAGCTGAGAGTCAATATTATCAGGACCAGTGTCCCAGCAGAGTAAAGACCCTGACAAGTTCTGATACTATATGTCATGGTCTCACAGAGCGGTTTCTTCAGTGTCATGAACCGGGTTGTAATAGCTATGGAGTTATGCAGGTAAGCAACAGCCTGAGAGATCAGAAGGCCACCAAGGAAACTTGGAATCAGACCGAGATGATATCAAGCAAGTCTTCCAGTGGGCTACAAACGACAATATGACGTTCAATCTGCTCACATTTTAGTTACTAAGGTAATGAATTCAGGACTAAGGGAATAAAAACAAGATCGGAGTACAGGTCAAACTTTAATCACTTAAAAAAACATACCACGGGTGGGGTTAGAACCCGCGATCAGAGAGTTTCAAAACTCCAGACCGACGCGTTAGTCGGTCTGGAGTTTTGAGACACTGATCGCGGGTTCTAACCCCACCCGTCTTATGGTTTGTTTGCAATCGTGTCATTGTGATTTCGCGAGTCATGTTAAATCACTTAACTCGATAGAGAGTAAGTCTAATGTGAGAGACCTGGGAGTTATTATGTCAGATCTCCCGTTCAAGCATCACAACAATGATATTAACTAACTGCATGGAAAATGATAGGCTTAATGATATGAACATTCAAAACACGAGATGCAAAGCTAATGATGACTCTTCAGGTCACTCGTTCTTTTTAGGTCGGAATATTGCTGTGGTCTAACGACCCCCTTCAAGGTAAGCGAAATGGCTGAGCTGGAAAATGTACAGAGAACCTTGACAGTTTGTATACTCTGTCAAACACTTAAATTACTGGCACCACTTGAAGTCTCTAGAACTGCACTCCTTAGAACGTTGGCGAGAAAGATACATGACAATCTACACCTGGAAGATTCTGCAGGGATTGACAGAAAATGAGAGATAAATCCGGTGAAAAGCAGGGAAGATGTGAATACAATGAGAGAATTCAATAAGTTTAAAGGGACCACGATTCAACACCCTAGCTGTTTTCTAGGAACAACTCGACAAATTCCTCATCAGGCCAGCAACTGGTCCCAACAACCAGTGACCACGGCCCTGGTCTGGGACTGGGCCACGGGGGCAGTGAACTTCGGAAACGACTATAAGCAACTACAGGGTGCCATATCTGCCAGCCATTGGCACCAACAGGCTGGTTGACCAGGTAGTCAATAAGGAATCCTGGCCTCAAGATTGACTGAAATCAGACCTCTGGAAGCCGGTTAAAGGTTAGACCGTTAGTGTGAGGAGGAGTGTGAGGAGGAGGAGGAGGAGTGGGAGGAGGAGGAGGAGTGTGAGGAGGAGGAGGAGGAGTGGGAGGAGGAGGAGGAGTGTGAGGAGGAGGGAGGAGGAGGGTGGAGGAGGAGGAGGAGGAGGAGGGGAGGAGGAGGAGGAGGGGGAGGGAGGAGGAGGAGGAGGAGGAGGAGGAGGAGGAGGAGGAGGAGGGGAGGAGGAGGAGTGGGAGGAGGAGGAGGAGTGGGAGGAGGAGGGGGGAGGGGGAGGAGGAGGAGGAGGGGAGGAGGAGGAGGAGGGGAGGAGGAGGAGGAGTGAGGAGGAGGAGGGGGAGGAGGAGGAGGAGAGTGCAGCGCAGGCAGGCAGCAGCAGCGAGCGAGCAGAGCGAGGGCGCGGCAGGCAGAGGCAGAGCGAGAGAGCGGGCAGTGTGCGAGCGGTGCGAGCGTGCGCAGCAGGCGAGCAGCAGCAGCGCAGCGCAGGCAGCTGGGCGCGCGCAGGCAGCTAGCGTAGCAGCAGGCAGCAGCGCAGCAGCGCAGTGCAGCGAGCAGCAGCAGCAGCAGCAGCAGCGCTGCAGCAGCAGCAGCGGCGCAGCGCGCGCAGCTGCGGCGCAGCAGCGGCTGGCAGCAGCGGCGCGCGCGCGCGCGCGCGCAGGCAGCAGCGCGGCTGCGCGCTGGCTGGCAGCGCGCAGCTAGCGGCGGCGCGCGCGCAGCGCGCGCGCTGCGAGCGGCAGCGCGGCAGCGCGGTTCAGCGGATGCAGCGCTGCTGCGTGCTGCGCTAGCGGCAGCGCGCTGTGCGCGCGCAGCAGCGCGGCAGCTGCAGCAGAGCAGCAGCAGCAGCTGCAGCGGCCGGCGCGGCAGCGCAGCAGCTGCAGCAGCGCGCGCGGCGCGCGGCGGCGCTGCGCAGCGCGTGCGGCGCGCGGCGCGCTGCGGCGGCGGCGCGCGGCGCTGCGGCAGCGGCGCGCGCGCGCGCGCGGCGTGAGCGCGCGCGGCGCGTGCGGCAGCGCGCTGTGCTGCGCTAGCGCGCGGCGCGCGCAGCGCGCTGCTGCGCAGCGCGCGCGCGCTGCGCGCAGCGCGCGGCGGCGCGCGCAGCGGCGCAGCGTGCAGCGCGCGCGCTGCAGCGGCAGCGCGCAGCGCAGCAGCGCGCAGCGCGCGCAGCGCGCAGCAGCAGCAGCAGCAGCAGCAGCAGCAGCAGCAGCAGCAGCAGCGTCAGGACACAACATCACCTTCAAGCAGCTTCCTGTCCACCATCAAACATGTCAGATAATAATTCAGAGCGTATGTGCAGCGGCAGCCGTGTCAGCAAGCCTCCGTGGGCGGCTGACATACTGCTTCAACACTCACCTCACCTGCTGAACCACTCACCGACTGACTGAACTGTTTGCTTGCTGACTGTACAAGTGGTCGTCTGGCTGGCTAGTTGTCTGATTGACTTACTGGTTGGTTGACTTATGGACTGGCTGGATGGCAGGCTGATTCACTGATTGGCTTAATAGTTGGCTAACTACCTGAAAGACTACATGGCTGACTGAATAATCGACTGTCTGTCCATACTGACTGGTGGTGATGGCAGGTAGTGGTGACACTGGGTAGTGGAGGCAGTGGAAGTAGTGACAGTGGTTGTGGTGGCAGTGATTTGCAGCGGCAGTACAGTGCCACCTTTCTCCCTAAACTATCCATCGTCAGCACGAGAAGAATGCCAAGACCCCACCTCCAATATGTCAGGCATCAAGATCCCACCCCCGGTATGCCGGGCATCAATCCCACCCCGGTATGCCAGGCATCAAGACCCCACCCCCGGTATGCCAGGCATTAAGACCCCACCACTGGTATGCCAGGCATCAAGACCCCACCCCGGTATGCCGGGCATCAACCCCACCCCGGTATGCCAGGCATCAAGATCCCACCCCCGGTATGCCAGTCATCAAGACCCCACCCCGGTATGCCGGGCATCAACCCCACCCCGGTATGCCAGGCATCAAGACCCCCCCCCGGTATGCCAGGCATCAAGACCCCACCCCGGTATGCCAGGCATCAAGACCCCACCACTGGTATGCCAGGCATCAAGACCCCACCCCGGTATGCCGGGCATCAACCCCACCCCGGTATGCCAGGCATCAAGATCCCACCCCCGGTATGCCGGGCATCAAGATCCCACCCCCGGTATGCCGGGCATCAACCCCACCCCGGTATGCCAGACATCAAGACCCCACCCCGGTATGCCAGGCATCAAGACCCCACCCCGGTATGCCAGGCATCAAGACCCCACCACTGGTATGCCAGGCATCAACACCCCACCCCCTGTATGCCAGGTATCAACCCACCTCCGGTATGCCAGGTATCAACCCACCCCCGGTATGCCAGGCAGCAAGACTCCACCCCCGTTATGCTAGGCAGCAAGACCCCACCCCAGTATTCCAGGCAGCAAGACCCCACCCTAGTATGCCAGGCAGCAAGACCCCACCCCCAGTATGCCAGGCAGCAAGACCCCACCCTAGTATGCCAGGCAGCAAGACCCCACCCTAGTATGCCAGGCAGCAAGACCCCACCCTAGTATGCCAGGCAGCAAGACCCCACCCCAGTATGCCAGGCAGCAAGACCCCACCCTAGTATGCCAGGCAGCAAGACCCCACCCTAGTATGCCAGGCAGCAAGACCCCACCCTAGTATGCCAGGCAGCAAGACCCCACCCCCAGTATGCCAGGCAGCAAGACCCCACCCCCAGTATGCCAGGCAGCAAGACCCCACCCCCAGTATGCCAGGCAGCAAGACCCCACCCACAGTATGCCAGGAAGCAAGACCCCACCCACAGTATGCCAGGAAGCAAGACCCCATCCACAGTATGCCAGGCAGCAAGACCCCACCCGCAGTATGCCAGGCATCAAGACCCCACCCCCAGTATGCCAGGCATCAAGACCCCACCCCAGTATGCCAGGCATCAAGACCCCATCCCCAGTATGCCAGGCATCAAGACCCCACCCCAGTATGCCAGGCAGAAAGACCCCACCCCCAGTATGCCAGGCAGAAAGACCCCACCCCCAGTATGCCAGGCAGAAAGACCCCATTCGCAGTATGCCAGGCAGCAAGACCCCACCCCCAGTATGCCAGGCAGCAAGACCCCACCCGCAATATGCCAAGCAGCAAGACCCCACCCCTAGTATGCTAGGCAGCACCCCTTCTACCCCCAGAGGTCCAACCCCCCACAGAGCGTCACTACCACCTCACCATCCTCCACTACCACAAACTCCCAGCAGTCCACCACCACCATCGCTGCTACCATAACCACCACCACCATCGCTGCTACCACCACCACCATCGCTGCTACCATAACCACCACCACCATCGCTGCTACCACCACCACCATCGCTGCTACCACCACCACCATTGCTGCTACCACCACCACCATCGCTGCTACCACCACCACCATGCTGCTACCACCACCACCATCGCTGCTACCACCACCACCATTGCTGCTACCACCACCACCATCGCTGCTACCACCACCACCATCGCTGCTACCACCACCACCATTGCTGCTACCACCACCACCATCGCTGCTACCACCACCACCATCGCTGCTACCACCACCACCATCGCTGCTACCACCACCACCATTGCTGCTACCACCACCACCATCGCTGCTACCACCACCACCATCGCTGCTACCACCACCACCATCGCTGCTACCACCACCACCATCGCTGCTACCACCACCACCATTGCTGCTACCACCACCACCATTGCTGCTACCACCACCACCATTGCTGCTACCACCACCACCATCGCTGCTACCACCACCACCATCGCTGCTACCACCACCACCATTGCTGCTACCATAACCTCTAATTAAAACTCCTAATAAGTGAAAACATCACGAGACAAAAACAATTAAAAACGAATCGCCTGGGATTAAGAAAAAGCAAGTGTGTGTGTGTACCTTAAAACACGTGCTACACGGGGTCAGTAACCAGGTGTGTGTGTGTATGCCTGAGAACACGTGCTACACGGGGTCAGTAACCAGGTGTGTGTGTGTATGCCTGAGAACACGTGCTATCTAAGTACATCTTCAAATGGAAAGTCAGTAATCGACAAAAAAAAAATCCCTCCTGGAGTATACCTGGAGAGGGTTCCGGGGGGGTCAACGCCCCCGCGGCTCGGTCCGTGACCAGACCTCGTAGTGAATCAGGGCCTGATCAACCAGGCTGTTACTGCTGGCCGCATTTAAACCGACGTACGAACCACAGCCCGGCTAGCCACGTACTGACTTAAGGTGCCACGAATACAAATGAATTACAAACTTTACAAAAAATATATAAACAGAAAGTTTCGACTGCAAAACAAAAAAGACCCTTAAAAAATTTATTCCACTTAGATGTTTTACCTTAGTTTTCATGTAAAATGCTGGAATTTATATTTTAAAATATTCTTGGTGGCCACTAGTGCACTCTCCAGTACAATAAACAAAGCAGTTCACTTTATAGCAACTGAAAAATGGTTTTAACATTAGCTGTGTGACTTTCTTCACAACACTGGTAACCAAGCCACGCCAGCTGGTTTAAACACCTGGGAAACTTAAGGGTTTAGGGACCAGAAATACATCACTATATTTCTGAGAGATTGGTGAGCGTCAGTACTGATCACACACGAAATAAAACTCGTTCTGTCGAAATTTCTCTAAAGAAAGGATTTTCAGTATATTTTTTCCACTACATTTCCACAATGAAACTTAATTGTTCAATCAGAGTGGCCTAAGTCGTGGTTGTAAATCCTAGAGTGGCCTAAGTCGTGGTTGTAAATCCTAGAGTGGCCTAAGTCGTGGTGGTAAATCCTAGAGTGGCCTAAGTCGTGGTGGTAAATCCTAGAGTGGCCTAAGTCGTGGTTGTAAATCCTAGAGTGGCCTAAGTCGTGGTGGTAAATCCTAGAGTGGCCTAAGTCGTGGTGGTAAATCCTAGAGTGGCCTAAGTCGTGGTTGTAAATCCTAGTGGCCTAAGTCGTGGTTGTAAATCCTAGAGTGGCCTAAGTGGTGGTTGTAAATCCTAGTGGCCTAAGTAGTGGTTGTAAATCCTAGTGGCCTAAGTCGTGGTGGTAAATCCTAGAGTGGCCTAAGTCGTGGTGGTAAATCCTAGAGTGGCCTAAGTCGTGGTGGTAAATCCTAGAGTGGCCTAAGTCGTGGTGGTAAATCCTAGAGTGGCCTAAGTCGTGGTGGTAAATCCTAGAGTGGCCTAAGTCGTGGTGGTAAATCCTAGAGTGGCCTAAGTCGTGGTGGTAAATCCTAGTGGCCTAAGTCGTGGTTGTAAATCCTAGAGTGGCCTAAGTAGTGGTGGTAAATCCTACAGTGGCCTAAGTCGTGGTGGTAAATCCTAGTGGCCTAAGTCGTGGTGGCAAATCCTAGAGTGGCCTAAGTCGTGGTGGTAAATCCTAGTGGCCTAAGTCGTGGTGGCAAATCCTAGAGTGGCCTAAGTCGTGGTTGTAAATCCTAGAGTGGCCTAAGCCGTGGTGGTAAATCCTCGTCAAATCAGAGAGTCAGAGAAGTTGTCCTAGCCAGGGAATGAAAGACCTTCCCAGTAACACTAGAGACTTAACACACGAGCGGAGGAAGCCGATGTGGGTCAATAAATTGCCAGGTTATAATTTGATCAAGTTGCAAATCGCCAAATTTAGGATAAACAAAGTAATTATGTTACTGAATTGGAAGCAAATACAAACATAAAAAAACAAGTTTAATACAAGTACACAATTATAATTCTGTACCAAATACAAATAAAATACTAATCCTAATTTTTCTTTATTTGTATATGCAAATACAAGTATAACTACGTATTAAGCGTAAAGTAGTTAGACTGTTGGGTTTAGTCCTGACTCTTTCTCTTCTACTTAAGCTCTTCCTCTCACCGGCTATTCTTCTTCTGTCCCCACTTCCCCCTCGCCCCTAGTGGGTCCTTACCTGAGAGTCTGAACTAACTAACTAACTACGTATTTGTTTCCAGCCCTGTCGAGTCACAAGGATGTTAGGAAGTATTTTTTTCAATACCACTACTAGCGAAGTGGAATAAACTTAATTTGGAAATGGAGAAAAACTATGCACACTTTTAAGACTGGGAATGATAGAGTTCAAATAACCACAAACCAGTAATACCGGTCGACGATGCTTAAAGCAGAAGCATGAGACGAGAGAGGATCTCCTGCAATGCAAATAGTCGAGTATAAACACGCAAACACTGGGAAATTCCACGACTATGGAACAGCAACATTATTGCTATGTACAAGACCCTAAGACAATAGCAGTGCTATACAACCCCTCGACAAGCAACAAAAGTTTCGCTACCTAGCAGTAAAAATAGTTACCTATGCGTTAGTCGGCGGTTGTGGGTTGCAGTCAGGGTAAAATTGTCAGAAAATTTTACTCTTGCTAGAATGTCACATCCTGTGCAAGAAAATACCCCTAGGTCTGTGAGTAAGAAATCCCAATACCTGCTGGACGTGTTGGGTAAAAGGTACCTAATGATGCTAATAAAAATAAAGCCAAGGACAAAATATAAGGAAAATATTAAAGCGACAATAAGAATATTGGAGAGAGCAGCACAGAGAGCAATTAGGACAAAAGCAAAGCTACTCATTAGAGAGGATTTCATTAACAGAGAAAATGGCAGGGAAATCTCTGACATGCACGGAGGCCAAAAACATGCCGTCCCTATATTTAAATAGGGGTACACAGGCGGTGCTGTGCTACAAAATATCATCGACTTGTATCCTGCTCAAAGTAATTTAAGAGGTGGCGAACAAATATGTACCAGATGACCAGGAGAGGAGAGCTTTTATTAAAGAAAATCAACATGGATCCAAGCATGGTAGATCCTGTTTGACGAATCTACTGAGTTCTATGACAAAGTTTACAAATAAGCTATCAAACCAAAGATGGACAGACTGCATCAATTGGACTGAAAGACTGCATTTTCTAAAATTCTCAGCAAAGACTGATCCACAAGTTAGAAATACAAGCAGGGGTGACAGGGATAAAGTAGATAAAGAAATATTTGAAATACAGAAGAAAACATAACAATACACACTAGTAATGGGCGAGTAAGAAGTTAGGTATCTCAGGAACTAGTACTAGGATTGCTGCTCTTCTTGATACATGTAAATGGCTTGCCAGTGGGTATCGAATCCTCTGTGCACCTGTTTGTAGATGACTTGAAGCAATTATGAACAAATACGACTTTCACAGAAGCAGACAGGTTGCAAGTGTAGAGAAATAAGTAGCTGTGGAAGTTCAATCCGAACAAATGCAAAGTTATGCAGATCGGGAAATGACAGAGGAACACCGAAGATGAAGACAAATTGGGAGTGATGACTACAAACATCGACAAAGGATCTGAGGGGAATCAGCACCACAAACATACAGCAGGAGTCAGCACCACAAACATACAGGAGGAGTCAGCACCACAAACATACAGCAGGAGTCAGCACCACAAACATACAGCAGGAGTCAGCACCACAAACATACAGCAGGAGTCAGCACCACAAACATACAGCAGGAGTCGGAACCACAAACATACAGCAGGAGTCTGAACCACAAACATACAGCAGGAGTCAGCACCACAAACATACAGCAGGAGTCGGCACCACAAACATACAGCAGGAGTCGGAACCACAAACATACAGCAGGAGTCGGCACCACAAACATACAGCAGGAGTCAGCACCACAAACATACAGCAGGAGTCAGCACCACAAACATACAGCAGGAGTCAGCACCACAAACATACAGCAGGAGTCGGCACCACAAACATACAGCAGGAGTCAGCACCACAAACATACAGCAGGAGTCAGCACCACAAACATACAGCAGGAGTCGGAACCACAAACATACAGCAGGAGTCGGCACTCCTGCTGGCATTCAAGGCGAAAAGATTTGCTATGGGGCAGTAGCTTTTGCTGTTAATTTAAACAAAAGTTTGTGATTTATGATTTTATATTTTTTAGGGGGAGTGTAGAGGGCATTTTGGGGATCGTTTGTTCAGAATATATCTATAGCACTTGCAGGCTGTCATTAAATATTATTGTAGGTAGGAAGGTAAGGTTTTATTATCCATTATCCATTTAGATCTGTGTTTACTTCAAAACATTTGGTATGATTTAATTTGTTATATGGCAGCCCAAAGAGACAGAGTAAATACTGTGTTTGACAAAGGCTCACATAAAACGTTCATGCCTAAGAGGAGTTATGCTTAATTTATCATAATTTTGGCATCAAGTACAATATTCAGTTCGATTATGCTGTCACTGACATGTCACTCTCCTTCCTCATACTAAGGATCGTGGTATACTACATCTGTCATATAACTCTGGTAGGTTTTAATTGTTTTCCCTGCTCTCGCAGCCCGGCCTGTGTCCAGGTTTCTCTGCTGATTGCCTGGTCAACCAAACTGTTACTGTTGAAGGCCCGCTGGACACATTCATCCTAGCCTAGTTGGTCTGGCACTTGACGGAGGCAGTGATCAAGTTTCCTCTTGAAAAATTCTGCACTTGTTCCGGCAATATTTCTGATACCTGCTGGTAGGAAGTGAAGGTTATAGGACTCTTCAACTTTCTACCAGTTTTCTAAAAACTTCATTTCGCATAATAGTCGGTCTGGGACCGAGCTGTGCGCCTTAGAGCGTCGGTATCCCCACGTACGTTGTTTAAAGTTGGAGGGCTGGATTGTTCAACAGTGTGTATATACATGTTTCTGCTTGACGGCAGGGTACATCAGTGACGGAACTGGCGGGTATGGGCATGAATGGCATGCCTGGAGGGTGAACGTGGGCGTGAGGGGCGAGCAGGCATGAGGGTGAGGGGCGGGAGGACTGGCGTGGGCGTGGACAGCTGCAGGAAAGCTGATCGGGGGGGCCACGCGTGCAACAACAACAAAAAACCAGACCAGATGTTGGCGGCGTGTGTCGAGGAAATGTCTGCGGCCTTCCTCCTTCCCTCCCTCTCCATCCTTCCCAGTCTTCCCCGGTCTCTCCTTCCCCCACCATCGAACACGTGCTGAGAGTCCTCCCGGCGACACCAACTCAAGCCAGGTATCATCAACACTGATGCCTACTAGATCCTGGAGAACACGGCGCTGGACTCACTTTCGTTACCCTTTATATCAACATTACAAAATCTTCACGACAGTCAGATTTTTAAATAAAAAGAGCTAAACCCGTGTGACCATGCAGCCGGAGGAGTGGTGGAGGCTCGACCCTACATTCGCTAAACCGGAAGACAAATACTACTCTCGTAAAGAGGATTTTCTGTAAGAGTTGGGAACCCCAAGATCCGACAGTCGAATGATGTAAACCATACTATACGTTACAATGTGAGGTTCATACACCTCATACGTTACAATGTGAGGTTCATACACCTCATACGTTACAATGTGAGGTTCATACACCTCATACGTTACAATGTGAGGTTCATACACCTCATACGTTACTATGTGAGGTTCATACACCTCATACGTTACTATGTGAGGTTCATACACCTCATACGTTACAATGTGAGGTTCATACACCTCATACGTTACAATGTGAGGTTCATACACCTCATACGTTACAATGTGAGGTTCATACACCTCATACGTTACAATGTGAGGTTCATACACCTCATACGTTACAATGTGAGGTTCATACACCTCATACGTTACAATGTGAGTTCTACACCTCATCGTAAATGTGAGGTTCATACACCTCATACGTTACAATGTGAGGTTCATACACCTCATACGTTACTATGTGAGGTTCATACACCTCATACGTTACTATGTGAGGTTCATACACCTCATACGTTACAATGTGAGGTTCATACACCTCATACGTTACAATGTGAGGTTCATACACCTCATACGTTACAATGTGAGGTTCATACACCTCATACGTTACAATGTGAGGTTCATACACCTCATACGTTACAATGTGAGGTTCATACACCTCATACGTTACAATGTGAGGTTCATACACCTCATACGTTACAATGTGAGGTTCATACACCTCATACGTTACAATGTGAGGTTCATACACCTCATACGTTACAATGTGAGGTTCATACACCTCATACGTTACAATGTGAGGTTCATACATCTCATACGTTACAATGTGAGGTTCATACACCTTATACGTTACAATGTGAGGTTCATACACCTCATACGTTACAATGTGAGGTTCATACACCTCATACCTTTGATATACCTTTGAAGAGTTTCGAGAGTATCTACTCTCTGAGTCCGGCCATGGGCCAGGCGTTACAATGTGAGGTTTATACACCTCATACGTTACAATGTGAGGTTCATACACCTCATACGTTACAATGTGAGGTTCATACACCTCATACGTTACAATGTGAGGTTCATACACCACTCTCTGACTCCAGCAGCCACACAAAATTCATTACTCTTTCCTCTTTCCTCTGTCAACGCTTCGATGAACAAGACATGTGTGAATGTTCATTACACGAAGACCTCCTTGTTTCCACCCTTCCTTCCCTCCCTCCCTCCTTCCCTCCCCCTCACGTACCGACTGTGATGCACTGTGACTGGGAAACATCGCTAGCATTGTTTCCACACCATGACTACTGTATGACAATATTGTAGCCTCACGCTACATTTGCTCAATAATAAAAAAAAATGCTTCCTGACCAGCCGAGCTGTGGTTCGCACGTCGGTTTGCGTGCGGCCGGCAATAACAACTTGGTTGATCAGGCTCTGATCCACCGCAAGGCCTGGTCATGGACCGGGTCCCGGGAGCGCTGACAACCAGAACACCCTCCAGGTAGACTCCAGGCATTCCATTCTCTTTCCTTCCTTACCTCGTCACCCCTTTGCCCTCCCTACTAACCCCCCGCCCTCCCTCCTTTCATAATCACCCCTACACCTCTAAGTTTCCTCCTTCCCCCTTCACTCCTTTTATGCTAACTGCCACACCTTTCTAGTTAACATTCTAGCAATAACCCCCCTCCTTCAGCATACACCACTACCTCTAAATCCTACCCTCCTACCAGCCCTCCCCCACACATCCAACTTTCTTTGTGCCGTATCCACCCCCATGTCTCTGGCTCCCCTCCCCTCTTACCTCCTGCAAGGCTACACTCCTCCCCCTCCCCTACCCCTCAAGAATCCCCTACACATTTCCCCCCACAACTCTATCACTCCTCCATCACCTACACAGAAAATTTTCTCAATCATTTATAAGCCAAACAAACAAAAGTCAATGACACAAGATGCTCTTATTGGGGCAACGTTTCGCTCAATGTGGAGTTGTATCGATTAATAAAACAAGAGCAAAACGTAGTCCCAATAAAACCTTGTTGGATGAAATGTACAATTATGGTATCTTTGACACCGTACCGTACACAGTATTTATACATTTGACACCGTATTTATACATTTGACACCGTATTTATACATTTGACACCGTATTTATACATTTGACACCGTATTTATGCATTTGACACCGTACTTGTACATTTGACACCGTACTTGTACATTTGACACCGTACTTGTACATTTGACACCGTACTTGTACATTTGACACCGTACTTATACATTTGACACCGTACTTGTACATTTCATCCAACAAACACAAGGTTTAATCTGAGACTTACGACATATAGGGAGGTTAGATAACTTTAAAAATCTGGAAATGCTACGCCAAATCTTATTCCCCTCTGAACTCTCAGTCTCCCAAATGTAAAAGTGAATGTGATAAACAAGAGCAATATACCAGATACATACCAGGGAACTACCAACACTCTGGGAACTGTTTGTATTGAACCAACAGATAACAGACCCTGTTAGAAATAAAAACAAGTTAGATTTGTTTCTTACTGAGTAGAAATAATCAGAAATAATCTCTCGTCAAGCATTTCAATGAGAGTTCAGTAACTAAGAGTGTTTCAACCGTCACAGCCACACAGCTCTGATATGGTCTCTGGCTGACTGGGTATAGTTGTACAGCTGCAAAACCGAAGATACCGGTTCGGTTCTCAGTACTTTTGACAAAATTCACAGTACTTCTCTACCTGGTATGATATATTTTCTATACATCAACGTTCTCATTATATTTGAGCAGCACATATACATTACACTCATCATTAATGACTTCCGCTTTTCCAAGATACTATTGTACAAGTTACTCTTAATGATTCTAATTTAGTTTTATGGAGGCGATATTAACTTTAATATGTATAACTCATTGTTAACTTCTGCTCTTAAGTTAAAAAACTTAAAAGGTTTAGCGAAACATCCAAACTCCTTAGCAGTCACTTACATACTTAATGAGTATATTTTTCCCTTACTAAGAACACTTTAAAGTTCTTGCTACTTTATAATACTGATTTTATGGAACAAATTAAGAAGTTGCAGCCTCCCCTTCCCCCGACCAAATGATCAACTGGGCTGTGGTGCCGACGTCAGGCACCAACCTGCTCGAACTAACAGTGATATACGTGTAGTTTTGAACGTGTCTCTGCGCTGCTGGGCCACCGCGTTAGCAGATGTATCGCGACACAGTAGATTTATATAATATAACCTAAAACAAAGAAACAAACATTCACTTGTGGTTAATATTTCTTAGTTTACATGAAATATTCAGAAATGATCGCCAGGAATCACGTAAGAAAATAATGCAGTAAAATGGGGCTAGATGGCAGTGAGAGTGTTGAAAGCAGCAACAGTGTGAGCAATCAGGGTAAATACCAGATGTCAGAGAGAGCACATGAGAGCAATGATATCCTTGACATACACCAATAACATTACCTCACAATTATATATATATATATATATATATATATATATATATATATATATATATATATATATATATATATATATATATATATATATATTATTTTGCTCGTGGGACTGCAAGACGCATAACGTATAGAAACCCAAACCCATTCATCTTTCTCCCCAACATTCATCTATCTCCCCAACATTTCTTCAATGACAAAACAATTAAAAACACCTGCCAAACAGAATAGCTGGTCTGTATCAAAACAGACACATGTTCTGCTTAAACAAGATCAAAATATATCTAATTGTCACAAATAAACCTAACAATTTTACTGCCACACACACACACACACACACACACACACACACAACGACAGTACGAGAATGACAGAATGACATAGCAGGGAAACCCAAATCTAACCCGAAACTGTTGTACAGCCACATCAGGAGAACAACAGTCAAGGACCAGGTGATCAGGCTAAGGAAGGAAGGAGGAGAGATCACAAGAAATGACCGCGAAGTGTGTGAGGAACTCAACAGGAGATTCAAAGAAGTGTTCACCGAGGAGACAGAAGGGACTCCAGAAAGACAGAGAGGAGGGGTACACTACCAAGTGTTGGACACAATACATGCAACCGAGAAAGAAGTGAAGAGGCTACTGAGTGAGCTAGATACCTCAAAGGCGACGGGGCCGGATAACATCTCTCCATGGGTCCTGAGAGAGGGAGCTAAGTTGCAATGTGTACCCCTAACAACAATATTCAACACATCTATCGAAACAGGGAGACTACCTGAGGTATGGAAGACAGCATATGTAGTCCCAATCTTTAAAAAAGGAGACAGACATGAAGCACTTAACTACAGACCAGTGTCACTGACATGTATAGTATGCAAAGTCATGGAGATTATCAGAAGAGTGGTGGAACACCTAGAAAGGAATGAGCTTATCAACGGCAGTCAACACGGTTTCAGGGACGGGAAATCCTGTGTCACAAACCTACTGGAGTTCTGACAGGGTGATATCAGTAAGACAAGAGAGAGAGGGGTGGGTAGATTGCATTTTATTGGACTGTAAGAAGGCGTTTGACACGGTTCCACACAAGAGATTACTGCAAAAGCTGGAGGACCAGGCAGGTATAACAGGGAAGGCACTCCAATGGATCAGGGAATACCTGTCAGGAAGACAGCAGCGAGTCATGGTTCGTGGCGAGGTGTCAGAGTGGGCGTCTGTGACGAGTGGGGTTCCACAGGGGTCAGTCCTAGGACCGGTGCTGTTTCTGGTATTTGTGAATGACATGACGGAAGGAATAACCTCCGAAGTGTCCCTGTTTGCAGATGATGTGAAGTTGATGAGAAGAATTCAATCGGACGAGGACCAGGCAGAACTACAAAGGGATCTGAACAGGCTGCAGGACTGGTCCAGGAATTGGCTCCTGGAGTTCAACCCCACCAAGTGCAAAGTCATGAAGATTGGGGAAGGGCAAAGAATACCGCAGACGGAGTACAGTCTAGGGGGCCAGAGACTACAAACCTCACCCAAGGAAAAAGATCTTGGGGTGAGTATAACACCAGGCACATCTCCTGAGGCGCACATCAACCAAATAACTGCTGCAGCATATGGGCGCCTAGCAAACCTAAGAATAGCATTTCGACATCTTAATAAGGAATCGTTCAGAACCCTGTACACTGTGTACGTTAGGCCCATACTGGAGTACGCAGCACCAGTTTGGAACCCACACCTAGCCAAGCACAAAGAAACTAGAGAAAGTGCAAAGGTTTGCAACACGACTAGTCCCGGAGCTAAGGGGTATGTCCTACGAGGAGAGGTTAAGGGAAATCGACCTGACGACATTGGAGGACAGGAGAGAAAGGGGGGACATGATAACGACATAAAATACTGAGAGGAATTGACAAAGTGGACAGAGACAGAATGTTCCAGAGATGGGACACAGCAACAAGGGGGCACAGCTGGAAGTTGAAGACTCAGATGAATCACAGGGATGTTAGGAAGTATTTCTTCAGTCACAGAGTGGACAGGAAGTGGAATAGCTTGGGAAGCGATGTAGTGGAGGCAGGTTCTATTCATAGCTTTAAGAAGAGGTATGATAAGGCTCATGGCGAAGGGAGAGAGACCCAGTAGCGGCCAATGAAGAGGCGGGGCCAGGAGCTATGAATCGACCCCTGCAACCACAACTAGGTGAGTACACACACACACCCTCAAGTTAAACTTGCAATTCACTGCAACAAACAAAACAAAAATCTCAAAAACACGCTTTGTGTCGTCTGTTAAACAATAATTTAAAACTGTTAATACATTGTAAGTCTGTAGTGACTCGAGGCTCATCAAAAGCTGTAACTAAAACTATTAAACAAATTTCAAATATAGAGGGATGTCAATATGTGTCCTTTGATGTCTTGTTTTGACCACCAACAGGAAAAAAATGATTTTATATTAATAAAACTGACAATCGAATGTGATTAATACTTCACGAAAGCGCCATGGAATTTATACTTTTTGGTTGTGGTCAAATGGCGCCTACATAATATATATGTCAAGAATACTTTAATCCCTAAAATATGCATAAATTAAGGCAGACTCAGTATATATACTGTTAGTTTTGATTCATCACATACGTTAATGATCTACTCTACGTGTATTTATAGTTTTTTTTTTATTCTCTATTTAGTGTTGGCATGATGTGGTGTTGTTGTTGTTTGACATGGTAATACGAACTGGTTGGTCTATCTTGCCCGACCTTTACAAATACCACTGTCAAGTTTGGCTGCTCATCATTATTCAGAGTTGACATTTTAGTGCATATCGTTTACTTAATATTCACTAAATACTTAATCACCATTGTTCTCGCTAAAGTTATTCTAAACCAAATGTCAATAGTAAAAAAAAAAACCTGTCCCGAAAGTCAAAATATGGAGATTTTTTGCAAATAAAGGCAATTTAGCTTAAAAAAAAAACAGAAGCTAGATCGGGCAAACAATATTAGCCAAATTGTAACATTAAAGTTTCCCACGCTCTTATTTTCCAGGATAAAATTATCCAGCCTGGCGAGGTTCAGGGTAATTTTACGACCACGCTGGATATATAATTAGCTCGTCAATTTGTGCTTTTAAAGATAACTTAAGGTCATCTTGGATGTGGTGGGGGGAGCGAAGAAGAGCTGCTGGGATTACTGCCCAGGTGTCCCTGTCTGCTGGGATTACTGCCCAGGTGTCCCTGTCTGCTGGGATTACTGCCCAGGTGTCCCTGTCTGCTGGGATTACTGCCCAGGTGTCCCTGTCTGCTGGGATTACTGCCCAGGTGTCCCTGTCTGCTGGGATTACTGCCCAGGTGTCCCTGTCTGCTGGGATTACTGCCCAGGTGTCCCTGTCTGCTGGGATTACTGCCCAGGTGTCCCTGTCTGCTGGGATTACTGCCCAGGTGTCCCTGTCTGCTGGGATTACTGCCCAGGTGTCCCTGTCTGCTGGGATTACTGCCCAGGTGTCCCTGTCTGCTGGGATTACTGCCCAGGTGTCCCTGTCTGCTGGGATTACTGCCCAGGTGTCCCTGTCTGCTGGGATTACTGCCCAGGTGTCCCTGTCTGCTGGGATTACTGCCCAGGTTTCCCTGGGTGCTAGTAAAGGGCTCTTGATAGGAGAAACCGGAACTTCCCTTCCCTGGGGGAAGGGAAGCTCCAATAATAATAATAATAATAATAATAATAATAACAACAACAACAACCAATTGCTTCCCTTCCAAATGTAATAATTTTTAAAGATTTTTTTAGTTTAAATAAATTGGATTTTGTTATTTTTTTAACACGAACAAAAACATTTTTACTTTGATAAAAGATGCTTGCAATTTGCCTTTTTTTTTTAGATACATTAAAAACATCGTGAACTTCAGAGTGCAACTTCAATACGATGTTTTCCGTTTTAATGTTTTATCCTGCTGTCGAAAAACACCATTAACTTATTAACTTATATTTAACTTAAGCTCTTCTTATATATATATATATATATATATATATATATATATATATATATATATATATATATATATATATATATATATATATATATATATATATATATATATATATATATATATAATAATACATACATACATACATACATACATGGCACTTATATATTCCCATAAAAAAATAATGCTAACCGTATCATTGAATACCTTGGAACCAGATAACACTTATGCACATAACACCTTGGACCAAACACTTCAGTACCTTCAACAGCTACTGGAAGTTCTTATACACAGAACTGGAGTGTCCTATTACACACTGGCGTGTTGTTACACACTGGAGTGTTTTGTTACACACTGGAGTGTTTTGTACACACTGGAGTGTTTTTTACACACTGGAGTGTTTTGTTACACACTGGAGTGTTTTGTTACACACTGGAGTGTTTTGTTACACACTGAGTGTTTGTTACACACTGGAGTGTTTTGTTACACACTGGAGTGTTTTGTTACACACTGGAGTGTTTTGTTACACACTGGAGTGTTTTGTTACACATGGAGTGTTTTGTTACACACTGGAGTGTTTTGTTACACACTGGAGTGTTTTGTTACACACTGGAGTGTTTTGTTACACACTGGAGTGTTTTGTTACACACTGGAGTGTTTTGTTACACACTGGAGTGTTTTGTTACACACTGGAGTGTTTTGTTACACACTGGAGTGTTTTGTTACACACTGGAGTGTTTTGTTACACACTGGAGTGTTTTGTTACACACTGGAGTGTTTTGTTACACACTGGAGTGTTTTGTTACACACTGGAGTGTTTGTTACACACTGGAGTGTTTTGTTACACACTGGAGTGTTTTGTTACACACTGGAGTGTTCTGTTACACACTGGAGTGTTTTCCACAAGATGTGACATTCCAGCAGGACTGGATTTCTCTAACAGTTTTTTCTCCTGGATGCTACGCATAAGGGAGGTAGTAAAGAACTAGTCAAAATTTTCCAGACTAGTAGCCTTAGAATCCCACAAAAAATATTCGAAAGAGTGATGAGATGTGAAATTATAAATTTCACGGAAGAGTACAATCTGTATAACCCAAGCCAGCACAGTTCTGGAACTGAAAGATCATGCCTGTCACAACTGCTAAACCACTATTATAGAATTACAGAGGCGTTGGAAGAAAACCAAAGCGCAGAAGTGATATACACGGATTTTGCAAAGGCGTTTGACAAGTGCGATCATGGAGGAATTGCACACAAAATGGGAGCCATAGGCATAACTGTGAAGGAATTTTCAGGTTTCTAACACACAGAAAGCAAAGAGTAGTAGTAAACAGAACAAAATCCAGCATCAACGAGGTAAATAGCTCAGTACCCCAAGGCACTGTCCTAACACCTCTGCTGTTTATTATCCTCATAAGAGACAGATAATAACACCCGTCACAGCTCTATCCTTTACAGATGACACTGAAATAAGGATGAAAGTCACCTCGGGAGAGAACACTAAAGAACTGTACAAAGATATAGGTAGAACTTTCCAATGGGCAGTGGAAAGAATGAAGAATTCAAAAAAGGACGCTGCATACATAACTTAATAGGATCGTCAAATAAAACGAAAGGAATACGTGAGACCTGGGAGTAATTATGTCAGCTGACTTCTTTCAAAAAACACAATAAGACAAAGATCACGACAGCCAAGAAGATGACGGGGTGGGTAATGAGAACTTTCAAAACAAGGGAAAATTGCGCCAATGGAGACACTTTTCAAATAGCTTGTACTCTCTTATTTGGAATATTGCTCAGTAATGACGGCCCCTTTCATGGCAGGAGACATATCAGAGCTGGAACAGATCCAGAGACTGTTTACAGCCCTCATAGAGCCTAAAAAGCATTTATATTACTGGGAACGCCTTTAAGTCCTAATTATGTACTTACTGAAGCGGAGGAGAAATACATAATAATATATATCTGGAAAGTACTTGATGGCCTTGTCCCAAATCTACACACGGCCATACCATAATGAAGCACAAGAGATATGAAAGTGCAAAATAAACTCAAGTGAACACTGTATCAACGTTCTTGGCTCCAGACTATTCAACATGTTACCAGAAGATACCAGAAACACTGCTGGGACAAATGTAGAAGTCTCCAGGAGAATTTTGGAGAAGTATTTTCACCAGGTGCCAGATCAACCAGACTGTGATGGATATATGGGGTAGCGGACCACCAGAAGCACAAGCCTATAAGACCATGGAAGCACCAGACGAGCTTGGCCAGGGCCGGGCTCTGGGAGTAGAAAAACTTTCTTAACTCATTTAACACACAGGTATATATTTTTGCTGCTAGGTGTGCAGAGACTGCAGAGGTGTAAGATAACTTTCCCAATGTTTTTCTGTGCCAGGGAATCTAGCCCAGAACCTTGGAGAGAGGGGGCAGAGGGAACAGGCGAGAGGAAAGGGAGTGGGTGAGGGGAGGCAGGTGACACACTCACCATCTATGGCGTGGTAGGCCGGCTTTAAGAAGCATTAACAGTGGGCCAGGCAGGTTCCCCACCACACATGTTCTCAAAGCAAAATGAATAAATACGCAACAACACATCCATTAAACACACACACAGTTCTATATATGTGTCTGAAGCTATACACCTCCTCTAGTAAAGCTCCAGCCAGCAGGAAGCTGGGGGGAAGAGCAAGGCGTGGTGGTTAGTAAAGCTCCAGCCAGCAGGAAGCTGGGGGGAAGAGCAAGGCGTGGTGGTTAGTAAAGCTCCAGCCAGCAGGAAGCTGGGGGGAAGAGCAAGGCGTGGTGGTTAGTAAAGCTCCAGCCAGCAGGAAGCTGGGGGGAAGAGCAAGGCGTGGTGGTTAGTAAAGCTCCAGCCAGCAGGAAGCTGGGGGGAAGAGCAAGGCGTGGTGGTTAGTAAAGCTCCAGCCAGCAGGAAGCTGGGGAAAAGAGCAAGGTGTGGTGGTTTAGTTAAGACATTATCACCTGTCCAGGGGCGGCAACTCGCACCCACACTCCTATCCCTATCCCTCCAACACACCCACACTCCTATCCCTCCAACACACACACACTCCTATCCCTCCAACACACACACACACACTCCTATCCCTCCAACACACACACACACACTCCTATCCCTCCAACACACACACACACACTCCTATCCCTCCAACACACACACACACTCCTATCCCTCCAACACACACACACTCCTATCCATCCAACACACACACACACTCCTATCCATCCAACACACACACACTCCTATCCATCCAACACACACACACTCCTATCCCTCCAACACACACACACTTCTATCCCTCCAACACACACACACTATCCCTCCAACACACACACACACTCATTCCTGCTAGAAAAGTTTACTCTAGTAGTTTTAAACTTAGAAAATAAATAACTGGTATGTCTTACTATGAATGATAACTTGCAGGAAGACTTATATAGTTCATGAACGTCACATTCCAGTTAATAGACCTCCAACGCCTTCATTATCATTTATACGTCAATAATCACGCTCAAATCACTGCACGTTGTCAACACTTGCTTGTCCAACCCAAACACTTCATGTATTATTTATGTTCTTAATATCCAGTGAAAAAAATAATTATTCTTCACATAAAATTCCCCGTTCAAACTTTTTTTGAGTGTGTTTGTATAACCTAACTTTGTTAGGACTAGAAGGTTCTATCCTCCACCGTGCAGGTTTACGGATGCATACAGCCAAAAAAACTGCAATTATTATATATATATATATATATATATATATATATATATATATATATATATATATATATATATATATAGGAAGACAAGCTAACTAAAAACACCACTAAAAAGTTAAAATAACCAGTTTATTTTAAGAAGCAAACATGTTTAACATGTTCCGTGCAGTACCTCGCTCCACTCTCACAGAATACCGAATTTGCTTAAAGGTGAAGATTTACCTGTGCTGCAGAGGTAGTGTCTAGCAGGCTGGGTCCCCACCGAGGCTCCTCTCAGGTAATACCTGAGAGTACATGAAAAAAGGTACATATTCTCCACTTCCAGTTTTAGTGTGTGTGTGTGTGTGTCTCAGAGAGACCCAGAATATCAACAATTACACTGGGCAGACACCATGCTATAACTCCCTCACAATAGGATCGGAGACCCTCTGAGCGTGGGGCAATTGTGCTCGCAGATTCATTAAAAAGTTGAGTAATAAACTCATTACGGAAACAAAGGACCCCAGGGCGACTAGATTCCATTTCCAGAGACCCAATGTTGTGATCCGGAGAGGAAATCCCACTTCCGGGGAGCTGGATGAAGTACTGAAGATGTACATTCTGTTCTCCTAGCTAACGGTTTAAGGATGGGAATGGGATTGAATTAGAATATGTCAGTGTGAGCAGCTCTCAGTTATTCTGTATGACTATCTACCAATAGTCACACAAAATATCCAGAACTCACTACGTGAAGGCGGCTGCTCACAGAGTTCAACGTAGTATAACGGCTGCACTCTGCTCTCCTCAGAGGCGCCTGGGGATCACTTCTCAACTTCCTTCCTTTCTTCTCCGCGTCTAAGGGACTCCATATATTGCACTAGAGTAGTGGAGGTTTGATCCATCGTTGGCTTACCTGCGGTGCTTTAAATTAGTAGTTGTGGTTGACTTACCTGCGCTAGGCTCAAGTGTCCCTGCCAGAGCCACACTCTCAACACATCATAATTACACTCGTGCTCATCAATAACAATAACAAAAATATCACAAATGATAAATACAACCGTCATCAGAGTAAATCAATCCCTGAGTTCCGTCCTTAGTTCACAAACACTTTATTAACTTGCTTCAGGAGGCGTATTTACACTAATGAAGGAACTCCCAACCCTTCCTCTAGCACCTACCCGTCCCTTACCGTTGCTTACTTTCTCTCAGATCAGGTAACACCTTCCTCACAGAATATATACAATGAGAGGTTTGTTTGTTTGTCTCAACTTATAAACGCTGACAGTTTAATAGAATAGAAGTATTCTTGACAGGTATTGAACAGGTTACATGCAGCCTTAACGACCCTCGTGAAGTATATAAGCTTTAAACCAATGAAGCAATCAACAAAGCATCCTTATCCCCACAAACTCAATAAACCAACCAACTATTCATCAACCCAACACACACACTGCCACCGTCCTCGGCCCAACACACCTCTTTCCCATACCATCAAACTTGTAAAGTTACATTGTATTTTTGTTTAGAAGAGGTAAAACTGTGTGAAAAAAATAATGTCTGACATTTTCCTGTGACCCTGATATTTATTCAACGTCGACTATATAGTGTATATTGTTTCTCCCTCTCACTAATTTTATTATACTAGGTGTCTCGGGCACCTAGTATTATATTACTACTTGTCAATTATATAATGAAACTAAACAATGTTTACTGCGTTCATATGTATATTGCGTTGAAGTGTCCTGCCTGATCACAACTAACTATCTCACCCTCCCTACACACACACACACACACACACACACACACACACACACACACACACAGAGGCAGGCAGGCAGGACTACAAAAAGACCTGGGGCAGGCTACAACCTGGTCCAGTAAATGGCCCTTGAATTTAACCCTGCCAAATGTAAAGTCATGAAGATCGGGGAAGGGCAAAGAAGACCGCAGACAGAGTATAATCTAGGTGGCCAAAGACTGCAAACCTCACTCAAGGAAAAGATCTTGGGGTGAGTATAATAGAGCACATCTCCTGAGGCACACATCAATCAGATAACTGCTGCAGCATACGGGCGTCTGGCAAACCTAAGAATAGCGTTCCAATACCTCACTAAGGAATCGTTCAAGACTCGCACCATATCGTCAGGCCCATCTGGAGTATGCAGCACCAGTTTGGAACCCCACACTGGTCAAGCACGTCAAGAAATTAGAGAAAGTGCAAAGGTTTGCAACACGACTAGTCCCAGAGTTAAGGGGATTGTCCTACGAAGAAAGGTTAAGGGAAATCGGCCTGACGACACTAGAGGACAGGAGGTTAGGGAGACATGATAACGAAAAAAAAAATGCGAGGAATAGATAAGGTGTACAGAGACAAGAATTCCAGAGAGGGGACACAGAAAAAAAGGGGAAGTTGGAAGTTGAAGATTTATGGGTCAAAGGGATTAAGAAGTATTTCTTCAGTCATAGAGTTGTCAGGAAGCGGAATAGCCTAGAAAGTGACGTAGTGGAGGCAGGAACCAACATAGTTTTTTTAAGACGAGGTTTGATAAAGCTATGGGCAGGGAGAGAGAGGGGACCAGAGAATCAGTGAAGAGGCGGGGCCAGGAGCTTGACTCGACCCCTGCAACCACAAATAGGGAGTACACACACACACACACACACACACACACCCCGAGACAAATTCCTATTCCCAGTGGACAGACAGAAGAAACGGGTTGAACAAGTGGCTACTAGCGTTAAACCCCAACAAGTGGAAGGTAATGAAGATTGACGTCGATAAAAAGAAGCCGAAGACAGTTTAGCACGTGAGAGAGCAGCAGCAAAAGAATGTGGCCAAAACAGGATAGGGGAGGGAAACATTATGCCAAACCTATTACCTAACATACGAACAGAATAACATCAGTGGCATATGTTTTGGCTGCTTCCCATAATACCTTCTCATTTTCTTACGTTTGTATTGGTGGTGGTGGGATGTTGAGGCGGTGGTGCTCGAGGTGGTGGTGGTGTTCGAGGTGGTGGTGGTGTTCGAGGTATTGGTGGTTGTTGTGGTGTTCGAGGTGGTAGGGGTGGGGGTTTTGGGCGGGTAGTAAACTTGTGTAGTTGTGGTGATCGAGGTGGTAGGAGTGGGGGTTTAGATTATATAGTGGGTAGTGGTAATTGTGGGTGGTGAGGGGCAGATTGTGTGGTGGTGGTGGTGGAAGGGGTATTGTGTGGTGGTGGTGGTGGTGGCAGAGGGGTGGGGTGGTGGCGTTTGTGGTGGTGGGGGGGTGGTAGGTGGGTATTGTGTGGTGGTGGTGGTGGAGGTGGCAGTATTTGTGGTGGTGGTGGCAGGTGGCAGTACTGTGTGGTGGTGGTAGGTGGCAGTATTGTGTGGTGGTGGGGCAGGTGGCAGAGTGTGGTGGTGGTAGGTGGCAGTATTGTGTGGTGGTGGTGGTAGGGGCAGTATTGTGTGGTGGTGTGTGGTGGTGGCAGTATTGTGGTGGTGTGCTGGTAGGTGGGTATTGGTGGTGGTGTGGCTTGGAGGTGGCAGATTGTGTGGGGTGGGGTAAGGCAGTATTGTGTGGTGGTGCTGGGTAGGTGGCAGTATTGGTGGTGGTGCTGCTTAGGGGAAAGTATTTTGGGGTGCTGCTTGTAGGTGGCAGATTGTGTGGTGGGCTGCTTGTAGGTGGCAGTATTGTGTGGTGGGGGTTTAGTGGCACTGTGTGTGGGAGCACTAGCCCCCCCTCCAACAGAGTGCCAGGCCACCCCGGCACTGATAGGTCACGTACACGCAAACAGCCACTAAAACCCTCAAACTTCCTTAAGGTCACCCACTAAAAACCTTTCCTTTCCATTCGCCAGAAAGGGTAATTTGTCCTTCCAGGCCGACTATTTCTCATGTGTTTAATCCATCAACTGATGGACTAAAACATCTATCCAGGCTGAGGGGCTGATTACATCATTCTCTCCTCCTCATCGTTCACCGTTCTTTTCTGTAATGACTAAAAGCTAATGACTGCCGAAATTTTCCTAAATAAAGATTTTTAAAAAATTACACGAGAAAGATTACAGCCTGGTTTATCTTACACAACCAACCTATATCACAGAGTTGACATGATGGGAAAAATGTGTAAATGTTATTGCAACAAAAAACGGGATTATTAACATTTATTAGATTTCCCCCCATTAGGAGGTTTAAATAAGCGATTTTGTCTCATAAACGCGTTCATTTTGAGGTTATGTTAAAATTTTATTCGCCGCACGAGCGAGCCCCCTTCAAGAAACAAACATTAGTGAAAAATATTACAGGTAAGGCACTGAAACTTTTAGTTTTTAAGGGGGAAGAGGGCAAAATAAGCCAGTAAACGCCCCCCCTGGGGAGCAAAACGTTGCCACAATAAAACCCCACATTTGCATCCGCGTCCATTTACCTAACATTCAGTCGGTAATTGTAGCATTATTATTTTTTCCTCACACTGGTACCCAGTGTTGTTCCAGTCTAGGGTATGAAAAAAAGGGTGGCTTTTTATCACTACAATTGTTCCCCTTTAAAGGAACTAAAAGATCTGTGGTTAGACACGTCAGCAAACACTTGGGACAACTTATGGAAACGTTTCGATCGTGGGACCATCTTCACTCCATTTATCCCAGGATCAAAACTTTGCCATAATAAAATGTCATGTTTGCTTGTGTGTCTTTAACCACAATTTGTCGATATTAGATCGCAGGTTTTCAGCGTAAATGATGTGATCATATGACTAACACCAGCCCCAGGAGATATCTCCCAGCAGTAGTAGCAGCAGCAGCAGCAGACACTACGGCATCACTTTAACTGTGCCTTAGACTTAGAGTTGTAGCACATGACAACGGCTGTTGATGCTGCTGGACTCACTAATAGGAGGTAACCAGCACAACCAGGAATCACTGAGGCGGTTTAACTGTTATCTAGTAGGTCATCCATCATCAGGACGAGCTAAACTAGTGCTTGATGTCTTTCATATGGAAATAAATGGATAAAATACCGACACAATGGAAAGAAACACATAAGAGTATAATGTGACCCTTTTTGACGTTTGCCCACGCGGGGGTTTTTATCAGTCACAACAGATTCCGGGATAAAAAACAAGGTTTTTTATTTAGTCAGGGGGAAGCGCATTGAAAGTTGAAGGAAACCCGGGGAATTTAAAATGGAACACTGCAGGTCCTTTGTCCCCAGTTTTAAATATCCCTTTTGAAGACTGTCACATGGCCCCACCTGACTAAACCTAAAAAACCTTTTTTTTTTCCGGGTTTTTGATGATAAACCCGTGGGCAAATTTAAAAAAAATTATAAAAAAAGAATGGAGGAACACTGCAAAGGCCCTGGCCCTAAAGGCAGTTCCTTATCAAAACCACTACCAAGAATTTACCCGTTGACACAAATCAAACCCCCCTCCCACTCATATTTTGTCCAATTTTTTTAAAGCCACCCAAGGCCCTAGCCTCTATCACAGTACTGGAAGATTTTCCCCATCTACAACTCTGTTCGAAAACCAGTACTTGTTTGCCCTTTTCTTTAAATTTACCAAAAAACCGTTATTTCTTTCTTACTTGGTTCGATATCCTCAGTATTTTATTAATATCTCCTTTTTTATCCCATCATCCACTTGTACACCTCGATGATTTTCCCCCCTCTTCCGTCTCCCGAGTGGAGATTCAACGCTCTAATTATCTTCATACGGGATTTTTATACTGTAAATCTTTTAGTCATTCTTCTTTTATTTCCCAATGAATCTATATCCTTGTGTAAGGGAAAAACTAGCTGCATAACCAAAGGGTCTCACTAGTGATGTATAGAGCTGTAAAATAATTTTGGGACTTCTGTTGTTATACTTTTGAAATAAATCCAGTAATCTGTTCCCTTATTCCCCTTAGGCACTGTTGTTTGGCGTTTTCGTTACCATGACCCCAAGTTTTTTCACATTCTGTATGATCAAGCTCAACCACCTAGTTTATAAATTAGGATATTTTTTGGCCCCTTTTAACTTGCCCAATTGAACTTCATCGATTTTCAGACCAAGACCTTAATTTACCAAATCCTCCGGGGTTCACTGTTACCCCCTCAGAATGAATTATGGCCTTTTTTATCATCAGCAAATTTACTCATTCACTTGCAATTCCTTCATCAAGGTCATTAATGTAAATTATAACAAAAAGGGGGCCCAAACACCCTTTTAACCCACTATAAAATCCCCATTCAGATTTGACCCCTTAATGGAAACTCTCTGCTTTCATTGGAACCCCTTATCCATGTAAACTTTCCTCCTATACCATGAGCTGCCACCTTTTTTAAGTCTTTGGAGGTACTCTATCAAGGCCTTCTAAATCCAAGTAAACTATATCATATTCTTTATCACTGTCTCTGCCTAAAATTTTTTTATTAAAAACTCAGTAAATTTGTCGGCGGAACGACCCCGAAACCCATGTAATTCATTAATCAAATTATGTTCTTCGGTGCCTGATAATATAGCTATAATTGTTCTAATAAGCCTACTATAATGGGGCTTATTGGAGGAATATGATGGAATGGAACCCCGATTTGAAAAGGAACTACATTGCTATCTTCCCCATCTCGGGCCCAAAAGTTGGATGGCGTATTAAACACATTCGTTAATTTTTTCCATTTTGCATTCTTTAAGTCCCGGAAAACAACCGTCGGGCCCGGGGACTTATTTTCTTAGTTTTTCTATCTTTTGATAACCATGCCCTTGACATAATATTATTAATTTTTCTTGGAACTGAAAAGAATTTCGGGGAACTTTTACGTCTTCTTGTGTAAAATGAAAAAATAGTTTAAATAGAAACACATTTCCAGTTCGTTATCCGTCATGCCATTCCCAATTTTCAGAGGTCCTACCTTTTCCCTCCCTTCGTCCGTACACTTGAAAGAACCCTTTTTTGGGTTGTCTTTGTTCATTCAACCTTAATCTCATAGTCCTTTAGCCTTTTAACCCCTTTTTTTTTCTTTTCAACTGAAATATTGGTCAATAAGGTTAAATTCCCCCTTTTGATCCCTATAAATTCCTTTTCTCCCCTTAAAGGCCCCTTTAACCTTTGGGATCGTTTTTATTTGACCTAAATTTCTCTGGGGAAAAACATACTCTGTAGTTGTACATTATTAAAAACAAATCATAAACCCGATCCCATCGTAATCGTTGCGATTACCTCAGGAATTAGACAGGTGTTCCCCAATCCAAATTTAAACGGAGAACAAAATAGAACTTTTTTCCTATTATCCCTATTCTCTCTCCCCTTAAATTAAAAGTAAGATTTGTGATCACTAGATCCAAGTTTAGTGATTCCGATTATTTAAAGGTTTTTTTTTTGAAAACTAGGGCGAGCAAATTTTCCTTTGGCTCCCACACACTGCTTGAAAAAAATCCTGAACTCTTCCATAAAGTCACTGGGCCCAGAACCGGCAAAAAGTCCGTCAAAGACTAAATTAAAACCCCACTAACACTACGTTATTGTGCCAAACCCCCAAAAATTTGTCCCGAAATCTCCCCATCGTGATCCAACCTGGGGGGCGGATATTAACCAAATCGTTTTTTTGACCTTCTAGAAACTCACCCCAGATTCTGTTTGATCCATCATTTTTTCCGTTTTTTTGGGGAATTTTTTTTCTCTACATACAAGCAATACCCCCCCCCATTATATCTATCTACATGGAACAACAAACCCCGAAAGACCTCAGCAATCATATCCCCACTCTTTGGGTTTTCCATGTTTAGTTAGCAAGCATCAAAATTCCCACATGCTACCAAACGTAAATTTTAATTTTTTTTCTGGGCTTGACAGTTAGTATAAAATACTTGATATGTATCTTCGGAACCTTTTTAGCTTTTTTTTAAAATTTTGTTACTATCTTTCCCTGTGTCACTGATTACTGTTATTTTTGATTTATGATATCAAACCAACTTTTTGGCCTCATTATTTCCATTCCTAAACCCATACCTCTAACTAATCCTAGTTTAAACCCCCAACAACATCCTAACGGGAGCTGGGGAAAATTTTACACCTGCCCGGGGTAAGTAAACCCCCCTCCCTGGCATACATTTTTTCCCGGGCCCCTAGGGGCCCCGTTGTTAAAAAAAGGGGACTGCATTATCCCTTTTGCCCCGCCAGAAATTTTTCCTCGTTGGGGAACCATTAAACCCCCCCTTTTTTGGCAAAATCCCAAAAAAGGGGGTTTTTTTTTCCCTGTCTTTCATATCAGAGAGAGAGAAAAAGCGAGCATTAGTTCCCGACCCCCCCAAAACCCATGAATTGATCAAACACCGATGACGGGAAAAGGGGGGGCTAGGGGGGATATAAATTAGATCATATAAAATACTAGAGGAATTGATGGGGGGGGATAGGGATAAATTTTGTGGGCAAAAGGGAACACGAAGGCAAATAAAGCTGAAAAAAAAGATGACTCACGGGGTGTTGGGAAAATTTTTTTAACCCCAAAGTCTCAGTGGGGAAAAGACCTGAACATGGGGAAAGGCAAGATCCTACATAGTTTTTTAAAAAAGGGACAAAAAGGCTCGGCCAGGACAGTAGCGACCACGGGGGGGGGCAGGGCTAAGACCCCCCCCCGAAACCACAATAGCTATGCCCCCACACACACAGGGGGTTCAAACCATGGGAGTTAATGACGGTGGTTGTGAACCCCAAAACAGGGCTGATTTTTTTTCCCCATCTGCCCCCCCTTCCTTTTTCCCCCCCCAAAAAACAACCCTGTAACAACCTCCCAAACACAACGGGGGGTGCACATGCTAACTCCCGGGGCCTACCGGGGTTTTAGACAGGAGGTCCCCCGGGGGGCGGGGCCCCGGACCAAATTTCCGGTTGAGGGCCCTGACGGGTCAGACTTTTGGGGCCCCAAAACACGCGTCTGAAAAAGCGCCCCCCGGCTGATCCGGGAGGGGGGGGGGGACGAGATCAAAAAACTATTCACAGGAAAACAGTGGGGGACACAGCAAGACGTTGTCAGAGCCCCCCAAAGTTAAAAAATTTTGGGACACCTGTAACCATTGGGCATCTTTACGGGGGAAACCGGGGCCCCTTTAAAACCCGGGGGAAAAAATTGTAGGTATAATGTTTGTAGGAAACGGGAAAAGTGTTTATTGGGGAGTCTTATTTTAAATGCCCCACACCTGGATTTTTTGGTCATCTGACCGAGGATTTCCTGGTTTCCCCCCATTTTTTTAAAAAAAATCATTTAAAGGGGTGAAGAACAAAAAGAGACGGGGTAATCAGTCCTCAGCCGGGAGTCGATGTTATCAGTCCATCAATCTTTGACGATTATCAAGAGGGGCTTTCCCCAAAAAACCCCCTTTTTATCTCACCATTTTTTTTTGTACTGGGCTGATGAAGCCCGGGGGGGAAAAAGTTTCAAACGACCAAGACATCAATCATTAAAAAAGGGTTCGGGGAATTAAAAAGGGCACCCAAGTCCGGCCTAAAAGGGGAAAAGTATCGGGGAAATTTTTTAAAAACACTATGGGTTTTTTTTACATTTTTTTGGGAAAACGTTTCCCATCAATATCTTATTTTCACCTTAAAAAAACCGTCTTTCAATGGATAAGATAAACCCCATATAGACACTTGTTAATGTATTTTGTGACGAATAAAGTAAAATTTACGTACTTTACAGTACTGAAGAAAAAAGCTTTGCAGATCAAAATAAAAAAACGTTTCGCTTTTTAGTATTATCAAAATGAATGACGGTATAAACTCAAAGGGAAAAGTTGTTTCAACAAAGCTTTTTTTAAACGTGTCTTTTTTCCCCCAAAATCAGAGTAATTTAATCGAAAATCCCAGGCGGGGAACTGCACCCCGGATTCCATAGGGTGGATACGCTTTTGGGGGAAAAGGGGGTACGGATACATGGAACGATGACAAGAACTGATGAATGTTCGGGGGCAGAAGGGACTCAGGATCTCATTAGGATTGTCCATAAAAGGACGACAAGGGGTAAATCAAACTTCCGAAAATGAACGGCCCCGAAGTCGGATACAAATTATATTACCATGGGGTACTTAAAAAGACACCGGGGTTTGAATCCAAACCCAAAAATTTCCCCCCTCTAAAACTTCAATCAGATAACTCGGGCCTATCATACCTTTTAAAAAAAATGTATGTGAAAAGGCTAGGGGTAACTGTATCCCGGGCACCCCCCACGGTTCCCGGGGTTCTTTAACCCCCCGCAACCCAGTTAAGGGCAGTCTTACCCCGTTCAATCGGCTTTGCTGTTTTAAAAAATTTGGGTTTTTTTGGGGGGGAACGCCAGTGGGCGTTAAAATTTTCTCTGCTCAAAAAGGGTGTCAATCCCCCTAAACGCTTTACAGCGCCCCAATTTCCTATTGCGTTTCATTAATGAATCCCAAAAGGGTTTTTAGCATTTAAAAATTTTTTTACGAGATATTTTTTTTACTGTTGGTCCAAAAATATATATATATATATATATATATATATATATATATATATATATATATATATCCTTAAAACCAGGCGCTAAAAAAATACCCCTTTTGCAAGGACATTCGTGGAGCCCCAGCCCCCTTTCAACCTCGTCCTTTTTGGGCCCAAACCTTCACCAGCAGTATTTTCAAGAAATCCCCAAAAAAAAATGTTTTTTAAATTTTTAAAGAACTGTGATTTTGGGGATTCGATCTTTGGGGTTCCCCTTACCCCCCTGTGACCTGAACAAAAGCCCCCCTATCCACTGGATCACCATTTTTAAAACATATATATGTTTAGTGGTAGCTCAAAAGAAAAAAACACAAGGGGGGTGGGGGGGAATGGTTTAAGGGGGTAAAAAAAAAAGTATAAGTGAATGAAAAAAAGAAGGGGGGGGGGGCAATTATTTGGTGTTTTTCCCCGAAAAGTTACTAAAAAAAGAAAAGTTGGTGTACACGAAAGGGGAAAAAGAGGTATGGGGGGGTTTAAAAAAGTGCATGACTAGAGTACAAAAGTAGTTAAATTCGGTTTAAAAAGCCCCCCAAGGCCCCCGGTTTGGGACCAGGCCTCCTGTTTTTTTCCGGCCCGGGGGCTTTTGCTGTAGGGGCCCCAAAGGGCCCCAAAAAAGCCGGGAGGAACTGGACCCAGGAGATAGTGAGGGGGTTTTTTCCCCCTTTTTGCAAATTTTAAAAAATTTTCCCAAATATTTCTGATGTTTGCTGGTAGCAGGAGGGAAAAAATCTAGGTCCACGAATGTTGATACGGTTCGTATTATTTTCCCCTGGCCCCCCTTTTTTTTCACTAATTTTGGGGGAAAAATGAGGTCAAAGTGTTTAAGTTTGAAAATTTTTAAAGGGTTTTTTTTAAAATATTTTTTTTTTTTTTGTAACAAATCAGAGTAAGTTTAGATAGAGGTTAAAAAAAAAACTAGGAGGCAAAAAGGGGAAAAAAAAAAGAGAATGGGTCAGTCTTTTTTAAAAATTTTTTTAATATTTTGGGAGAGATTAATTTTAAAAAAGGGAGCCTTTTCCCCCTTTGGGGGGGTTTTAAAAGAAAGAGGAAATGTTTCCGGGGGGGGGGAAACATGGAGAGGGGGTTTTAAAGGGTTTTAAAAAGGGGGAAAAAAAAGGGAGCGTTTTTTTCATTGAGCAGGAAGGTTGGAAAAAAATGTTAAAATTTGGGGGGGTGAACTGTGATGCTTTCACACTTTGGAAAAAAAAGAAAATGGAAAAATAATAAAATAATTAGGGGTTTTAACTCTGCACAGCTCAGTAAGGAATCCAGGAACACTATAGGCGGTCGATAATACCCCCAAAATTTAAAACTATCAAAGCTTCTGGGAAGGTTTTGGGGGCCCCCCAAATGGTAAATCAATGGTCTTATATGAGAACTGGGTTATCCTGCAGGGGCCCGAAGCAATTTGGGCCCTCAAAACGGAGAAGAACGAATCTTTTTTTTATATATATATATATATATATATATATATATATATATATATATATATATATATATTTTGGAAAAAAATTTTGAGGGCCGGGTTTCCCCAAAATTTTCCAAAAAATTTACCGGGCGAAGATACTTGAGTGGAAAAGGGCCCCGTGATGGGGGGGAACCCCAAAAGGGAAAATTGGCCTCGGTCAGATGCCCCAAAAAACCAGCTGTGGGGTTTATATGACTAAGACCCGCCCGGGGAAAAATTTGCCCCGGGGAAAAACCAATTTTTTCCCGGCCCCAAAAATTTTTTGTGAGACTTTTTTCATCTCGTTTCCCGCAAAAATACAAGGTTTAGCCCCAAAAAAAGGCAGCACTTTTTTGACGACGAAGGGCTGCGGACCAACCTGGTCAGAGGGTTTTTTAAAATGGTCACGGGAAGGGGAATGACGGGGGTGGGGGCGGGCGGGGGGGCAGGCGGGGGGACGGGTCCACACCCTTTCCCTCACCACGACACAATTAGGATCGAACGGGGGGCACCTAGGGCCCCCTTTGGGGGGGATGTCAACA
>WNWK01002393.1:0-125000 GCA_009830355.1 Cherax destructor
GAAGGGAGAGGATTGAGTTCAAGATTTATGAAGAGGGAGGATATGGGGATGGAATATAGGATTGAGGGGGATGGAGGAGAGAAGGGTGGGGATGAAGGAGACGGGAGGGAGAGTGTAATGGAGGAGAGGGAAAGATATGAAGGATATAGTTGAAGGAAGAAGCCCTGTAATTACTGTTCTGTAAGCAGTGTGTTAAGCTGATGTTGTGAACGAGTTACGATTCACAGCATGTCAGGTGTAAGGGGGTCATGTCCTCCCTCCCTCCCTCCTCCCTCTCCCCTCCCTCTCTCCCCTCCCTCCTCTCCCTCCCTCCCTCCCTCCCCTCCCTCCTCCCTCCCCTCCCTCCCCTCCCTCCTCCTTCCCTCCCCTCCCTCTCCCCCCTCCATCCCTTCCCCCCTCCCTCCTCCACCCTCCCCCCTCCCTCTCCTCCCTCCTCCCCTCCCTCCTCCCTCTCCCCCTCCCTCTCCCCTCCCTCTCCTCCTCTCCCTCTCCCACTCTCCTCTCTCCCTCTCCTCCCCTTCCTCCCTCTCCCTCCCACACCAGAAGCTAACCACAGATAAGTAACTGCAAAAAATTGGTAATATCAAACACACACAAACACACACACGTGTGAATGACATGCCGGAAGGGATAGAGTCAGACGATGTGACGCTAATGAGGAGAATAAAAGTGGATGAGGATCAAGTAAGCCTACAAGGGGATCTGAACAGGCTGCAAGCCAGGTTCGACAAATGGCTCTTGGAGTTTAACCCCGGCAAGTGCAAAGTTACGAAACTTGGGGAAGGACAAATAACTGCTGCAGCATACGGACGCCTGACAAACCTGAGAATAGCGTTTCGACATCTAAGTAAGAAGTCATTCACGACACTGTACACCGTGTATGTCAGGCCCATATTGAAGTATGCAGCACCAGTATGAAAGTGCAAAGATTTGCAACAAGACTAATCCCGGAGCTGAGGAGTTTGTCCTACGAGGAGAGGTTAAGGGAGCTCAAACTGACTACACTGGAGGACAGGAGGGATTAGGCGTCCATGATAACAACATATAAAATACTGAGAGGAATTGACAAGGTGAATAGGGACAGAATATTTCAGAGATGTAAGACAGCAACAAGGGATCACAACTGGAAGTTGAAAACTCAGACGAGTCACAAGGATATTAGGAAGTACTTCTTCAGTCAGAGTTGTCAGGAAGTGGAACAGTCTGGAGAGTGATGTAGTGGAGGAAGGATCCATACATAGCTTTAAGAAGAGGTATGATACAGCTCATGGGGCAGTAAAGAGGCGATCAGTGAAGAGGTGGGACCAGGAGCTATGAATGACCCCTGCAACCACAATTAGGCGAGTACATTTAGGCGAGTACAAGCGCGCACACACGTCAAATTTCTCTTAACTGATCTAAAACTTAAAACTCACAATTTCTATTTAAAAATTGCCTCAAGACAAAACCCATTTAAAACACTAATTAAACCAAGAATTGGAAGCAAAGGTGTGCTAATTGACGTGTCTTTACAAGACCTGGGAAGAGACTCAGCATATGCATATCATTAGGCGAAATTAGTTTTTGAGATATAGTGACGGGAAGAGCTCAGTGTTGGGGGGTGGTTACGGGTGGTGGTGAGGAGAGGGGTGGTGATGGTGATAGACTTGTGGTGGTGAGTGCTGACAGTGGACCTAAATCAACCTCAACACTTTGACCCATCCTCACAACAGTAACCTCCCGAACCTTACAATCTTTGCCACATCTCGCAACCACAACATCTGCACTCACAACCACTACAACATCCCTCACAACCACAATTACCACCCTTACAGTCACAGCTACTACTCTCACATCCCCAGTGAGTGCATCCACGCCCTCCCTCACAACAACAACCATTTTCACAAGGACAACAGTCATCCTAAGAAAAACCTCCCTCAACCACCCTTACAATCACAACCCTCACAACTACAACCTTTAATACCACCATCTTCAATACCACCACCTTACCAATCACCACCCTATTAAATACATTGGTCAGCCGCTAATATACTTTGGGAAAAAAACTAATCTAGATTTACTAATTTCGAGTCACTGAATCACGAATGGATCAATCTGGATCAATCGTAGTTAACTGCTGTGAGTGAAAATCATACTTGGCAAACTTACTCTTCTGTGATTATATAATGTGTTCTTTGTAGTGAGTTATTTTTGCGATTTATGAGAAAGTTAAAGGGAGAAGTCCGCCTCCCACTAGATTTGAAGACTGACACACAGATGACCAGCGTGTATGGCACACCTTGAACCTACCTACATGGGCCGTCATGGGCCAGACGTGTTCATGCATTAATGGTTTACAAAATCGACGGGTACATAAATAAAACACATACGCAACACAGAGGTATCTTTATTGTGAAAATGTTTCCCCAACCAGCGGGATTATCAGTCCAAAACTGAGAATAATACTGTAGTCGGAGTTAGACAGGAAGAAATAGTTTAAGGTAATCAGTCATTCAGTCTTAAAGGACGTGTTTAGTTTATAAGTCCAGCATCCAGACTGATGGACTGAATACCTCTTTCAAGGCTGAGAGATTAATCACCTCAAACTAATTTGTGTTCCATCTCCAGAATTGTCTGTATTGGACTGACAAAGTCACTGGTTGGCAGTACTGTATATGTCTCTTATTCACTGTGCATTGATATAGAAAAGCTTTATAACAGTGATCACCCAGAAAACTGAGGGATTATTGCACAAAAAATATTTTGAGACAAAACACATGAAATGCCCCCGTTTTATGGTTAATAAACCCCGAGTGGTTTTCAAGACTGGGGAAAACAGGAAGTGTTTTAAGGTACAAAAAAGGAAGGATGTTTTAATTCCAAGCAGAGTTGTGCTGCGAGGGGAAAATGACTGGGAGGTGAATTCTGTTTTGAATTCTGATATTAAAAGATAAAAAAAAGGGGAGCCAAGTCAAAGAGACTTCAGCCTTGTTTCCCAACTCAGGTAAAACCTTACACGTGAACAGTTTGTGAACCAGTTTATCTAAAACTCCTTAATAATTTTCTAAACCTTAACTAGAACTGTGTGTTGTTTTGTTACCATACACTGTCTCCATTTATGCCAGTGAAAAATTCTGAATTTATTTTATGCTGTTTCCAAATGGTCCAACCCTCCCAGTGTAATCATCTTTTCCCCGCTTTATCATACATTATTAATGTGACATTAATATTATATCAATGATCATGTGAGAAGGGAAATAATTCTTGACGTTAAGCTGTGTTTTGAGGTAGAAGAGATAACTGCATGTGTAATATAGAACTGAAACGGCACTGTCATACGATGACCCATTCAGGGGTGCCAGCCGTATGACAAAAGCTTGGCAAATTGGTGGTGACTAAGGACAGATGTAAAATGGGGCAACAGCCGGCACTATATGTCGGGTCATGGCAGAAGGAACCCATGATTGCACTCAGTAATCTGAGTGGCATACCTCGCTGAGATAACGCACCAACTCTCATGGCAATGGGTGACAACCCACCCAGCTGTCTCATACAACTACCCCACCCACCTGCCCCATCTGGAGCAGGTGCCCCGGTTGACTGCTTCTTTAATTCGGTTCTGCTGAGAAGCCAAGCCGATACCTAGAGTGTGCGGCAAAGATATACGTGTCTGTGTAATGCGCTTTCTGCTATCGTTCACTGTATACCATCTTACAAGTAACATTCCTATTACCTGGAGAAGCCATATATTCTCTTAGTTTACCTTTCTATATTCGATATTTAATCTTAATTGTAAAGATATGACATTACATATAATTCTCAAGATTGCGCTATACCTAACCCAACAATGTGAGGGCCATCACACAACTAGAGTTTATTAAACGATTTTTGTCTTTATTCACGGTATTGAGAATTAATGCCCTTCGTGAAACATTAATTTCCCTACAATTATTGGAGTTCTGAATGATCTCTGACATTAGAGAAATACATATACACTGTACGTAATGCACAGTAACAAGTACTTGTTATCCTGCAATACAAGTTTTTATGAATTGTCTTGTAGGGCGATGCACAAAATGCAACTAACACGAGTATTTAAAATAATGAAAAAGCGTTCCACTCTTGGTTCAGAAAAAAATACTTTAATATTTAACAAATTCAGTGGACAACAATGGTTTAAAAAATGCAAATGATTTCATTTTAGCGAAATAAAGTAATATTTTTGTGCTGTTTTAAGGCTTTCATTAACATTCGGTTTTGTGAGAGTCAAGTGACATGCAGACGTCACTTAGCATGTCTTCCTCTGACTAGTCACCGATGAATACCAATAAGATACCCTTCATAAATTTTATACCCCTAAACATCACTAGTAACACTTTGTATGGCTAGTAATTTTCATAATTGGATGGAAATGAAGGGTGAAAGAAGGGAACTCTAAACCCAAAAGGGTCATACAGCGCCTTGGGAATGAGAGGTGATCAGGTTCGATGCAATTAAAAGGATAATCCCAATTACTCTAATCACCAGCAACAAAGCATCGCCTTTGAGATGCTGATTAGTACAGATTCGTGTCTCATCATTCTTACCTTTAAACGCTGCACTAGAGTCTGTAGATCACCGGAAGTAATTCATTAGAGGCAGGGCCCGTAATCTGAGACAATTATCTTTACACGTTAGTACAAAGTTATCTTCACAGCGAGTACAAAGGTGTCTACACACAGTACAAAGTTTCCTTCACATCAAAATACTTAATCAACGCAGTTACAACAATTTTTCAATTATTATCCACAAACAATTAACAAATGCTGCCTCCGAAAGAATCACTGAATTCTGCCATAACGAAAATCTATATACTCAGTATCTCCACGATAACTGGCGAGCACTGGTCAAGTGGTAAATACTAATGCACTTCCGAGCACTGGTAATTCACCTAGATATTAACATCTAGAAAGCTATAACCACTAATATAGGGATTACGTAATCCTTTAAGTTTATAAACACAGAAATATATACACCTCCGTCTGTATACACTCCCGTTTCCTTAAACCTTCTGCATTAATACTGCCAGTTATGACCCGGTGAACTGACAACAAATGTCTGAGCCAATGAGAAGTCGTCGTGATCCAGCTAGCGAAATCTGCCATTGGTAGACGCGTTGATACGTCACACTAACGACACTAGAAAACAGCAAAGCTTCTGCTTCAGAATTTATCTACTCACCTGAACTGTCTTTCCAAATAAAATATTCATTTATAAACAAACTTTGGTATACCGATGCACTGCTCCTGTCCAACGTCCCCATGAGCGTTTAATGGTTAGGGTTGGTTATCAAAAATTAAGACCAGTTTACCGATTCTGACAGAATGGAAGAAAAATGGTAAAAATGCTTGTGAGGGGGAGACTGTTTCCCTCTTTGTAACAGGGAGCTGCATGTATCGGAAGTACATAGACTGTTATCCAGTAAGCTTCACTAAACTTAAAGGTTAAAGAAACCTACACGGCCATTTATTTCACATTAACATGGCTGCCAGCTCTACAATTACCTTACACAAACAGGCAAAATGGTCAAAAAATATTAGAGGACTGAACAAATTAGTTTAATTTTCAGTAGTGTTGGAAGTTACAAATGAGGGTAAATTACGGATCTCCAGCTTAATAAAGGTTCTTTCGGACGTTAATAATCCTCCATAATGTAATGTGTGTTTGTGATTGAAGGTAATTTTTGAGCATTAAAAAGTAATTACTGAGACAAAGATATTTATACAACAGTGGGAGTTGCTGAAGCCGCCCCTTTAAACTAGAGTACCTTGATGCCAGGGAATGGCTTTGATTTAAGCAAGCCTCCATTTCCTCGGATCAACTCTAATTACCTCTTATTCCTATGGCTCTGTATGATCCTCATGTATTTTGCTGTTCCTAATAATAATAATAAAAATAATAATAATAATAATTCCCATTTTGATAATCTGGAGACATGTGGGTGAGATTAGTGGGTACAGAAGACGTGGGTAAATTTAGTGGGCACAGGAGACATACGAGCGAGTTTAGTGGGTACAGGACATGTGAGTGATTATAGTGGGTACAGAAGACATGTGGGGGAGTTTAGTGGGCACAGGACATGCGGGTGAAGACAGAAGACTGATTGGCTTGGTCTCAGACCGAGGCACGGGGGCGTTGACCCCCGAAACCCTCTCCTGGTCTCCAGGTAAACATGAGACAGGTGGGTGAGTTTAAGGTAAAAGAGAGAGGTGTGTCTGTTTTGTGGCTACATTAGGTAGTTGAGTTAGCTTAGTGGGCACAGGAGACAAATGGTCAGTAGGTACAAGAGACAAGTGAGTCAGCTTATAGCGTGAAAAAGACAGGTGTCAGTTTAGTGGGTAAAACATACAAGTGGGTCATATTATATTTTTCTTATTTTTTTAATATTTCACGTATTTTTAAAAATCAAATGAAGTGCACAATAAAAATCTAAGATATTTGGTATTCTCACTGTAAAATAATGAATAATTATTCAAAATGTTTTATTTTAGTCGTAAGCAGGAAATAGTCCTAAAAAATCGTAAATGATCATTTTGTTAAATACATTTTGACAGATACATTAAACACATTATCCCTCAATTTGTGGTACCAGGTAAACAAACTACTAACTCCCTCACTCCCCGCATCAAAGTGACCCTCTATTATAGTGAGGCGCCATGAAGGCTGCATTTCAATTCAACACTACCAAGCAAGAACACCTGAATGTCTGATAGGACCAGCAAGGAAATATTTCACCTCTACACTACCAGCCAAGAACATTTTAATACCTACGAGGGTCAAGGCTGCATTTCACCTGCATACCACTAATAACTATTTAATACATAATATCTCGATTATAGAAACTTTCAGTGTACATACACTGAGAAGTACATACTTCTTAGTATTAAGGATTAATATTGTCAGTTGTTGTCTCGTAGAGATGCTAGCAAATGTATGAGGCAACGTGAAGTCATCTTGCTACGTCATCCATTGAAGAGTCAGTTCTTCTTGTCTTCTTCTTGTAGATTCGCCGGTACATCCGGCCTGGGTCTTCTCCAGATGGTGGCCCGGCGGTGGCCTCCTGGGTGGGGGGTGTCAAGCGAAGAGTCAGTGATGGAGTTAGTTGAATATGTCAGGGTGTCCTCACCACCGTCCGGGGCCAGACGACGCCACTGGTAATTTGCCTGTTTGTTGTGTGCATTAGACTAGGGAATACTAAATTTGTGTGGGTTATTCACAACAAGAAGTGGTGAAGACTCGATCCTCAGTCCGCTAAGCGCAAGATCAAGGTGCTACCTACACGTATTCAATGTCTGCTAGAGTACGCTGAGTATAATCTATGATGTAAAAGACTTCAGTTTAATAAATACTGCGCCTCTTATACAGAAAACGTTAGAAAATTAAGAAAATAAAGATATCTACAGTAGTATATATATTTGTAACATCAGCGGGATGTCATTCCTTCGATAACCTTACACAAGCAATTTTTTCACTATTCTGATCACTGTTTCTTTAGCGTTAGTTACACCATTCTTCGAAGAGATCATTATAAGCAATACTATGGGGCTTCAGGTTAATAACCATTCAAGTGAATGCCTTGACGCTGATCAAGGACTGCTGAACCTATGACAAGGAGCTATCCTCCCCTTCCTTACATCAAATTTGCTACCTCTCATTCCCCAGGCTCTGTACGGTAGGGGTCTGTATAATCCCTACCGTTTATCGCTTCAGCATGAATATAATAATAATCCAGGTTAATATAGAACGTTTCTAATCCCTCATAAAATAATAAAGTGTGATTACATGTAATTTTCTTACATTACCGAATTAATTATGAACATCGTCATTATATAACTTAAGAGGCAACGGAAGCATCAGCCGCAGCTTTGTCTATCGTAGATTTCTGAAAATTACTGATTTTTCCTGCATTTTTGCGATCACTGATTAATAATTAGAAAACAGGCGTGTAAGTTTGGTGGGTACTTAAGACAAGTGGGTATGGGTACTGGATACAGGTGGGTGGGTGTGGTGGGTACAAGTTCGCTTGGGGCAACAGTAGAGGCTTTACAAATCAGTGGAAACGTACATCTGGTGGGTTGGAAGATTTTCTTCACTCTTGGCCTACCTGTACGGTGCCTACCTGTACGGTGCCTACCGTCAAAAGTAGCAACCGCATCCAATCCCCAGTGATCCTTACATAAAAAAAAGTTACTTAAACATCATTGTGCAATCTCCTTTAAAAATGATAAAAGTTATGATTCCACACACACGCACGCACACACACGCACAAACACACACACACACACACACACACACCAGGAGCTGTGAATCGACACCTGCAACCACAATTAGGTGAGTACACACACACACACACACACATGCACGGATTTATGGAAGACAAATCCTGTGTCACAAACCTACTGGAGTTTCATGACAAGGTAAGATAAGTAAGATACGAGAGAGAGATGTGGGTTGATTGCATTTTCTTGGACTACAAGAAGGCCTTCGACACAGTTCCTCACAAGAGATTAATGCAGAAGCAAGAGGATCATGAAGGGCACTGCAATGGATCAGATAATACCTGACAATGAGGCAACAACGAGTCATGGTACGGGATGAGGTATCACAGTGGGCGCCTGTGACAAGCGGGGTCCCACAGGGGTCAGTCCTAAGACCAGTGCTATTTTTGGTATACGTGAATGACATGATGGACAGGAGGCATGAGGCAGGAACCATACATAGTTTTAAGACGAGGTATGATAAAGCTCATGGAGCAGGGAGAGAGAGAACTTAGTAGCGATCAGTGAAGAGGCGGGGCCAGCAGCTGAGTCTCGACCCCTGAAACCACAAATAGGTGAGTACAAACAGGTGAGTACACACACACACACACACACACACACACACGTCACATTTACAGATAATACAAACCCAATGACTCCTCTCCCCTCAGAGAATGAATTATCATGTGATTTGGGCAAAGAAAAGAGTTACTTAATGAGTGAATAAGAGAAAGAGAGATAGAGGGAGATAATAGATAATGAGGTGTTAAACACAAATGGAAGAAACGATTGAAATGAAGCTGTAATTATCCTGGAATAGTTCAGTCTTCCCTGATGGTGTCAGCACCTTGCTCAGTCTCCTGATGAAGTTCACTGAAGGTGTCAGCACCTTGCTCAGTCTCCTGATGAAGTTCACTGAAGGTGTCAGCACCTTGCTCAGTCTCCTGATGAAGTTCACTGAAGGTGTCAGCACCTTGCTCAGTCTCCTGATGAAGTTCACTGATGGTGTCAGCACCTTGCTCAGTCTCCTGATGAAGTTCACTGAAGGTGTCAGCACCTTGCTCAGTCTCCTGATGAAGTTCACTGAAGGTGTCAGCACCTTGCTCAGTCTCCTGATGAAGTTCACTGAAGGTGTCAGCACCTTGCTCAGTCTCCTGATGAAGTTCACTGAAGTGTCAGCACCTTGCTCAGTCTTGATCCAAAGAATTTTAAATATCCTCCCTTTCCATGGATCAAATATTATTACATCAAATTCCCCAAGATCTGTTAAACCCTTACATGAATGTATGAATAATAACGATACTACTACTACTACTACTACTACTACTACTACTACTAATAATAATAATAATAATAATAATAATAATAATAATAATAATAATAATAATACATGCCTAACGAGATATACTCAACCTCTATATTATTATTCATTCAGTGTTGAGATAGGGAAGGGACTGAGGGAAGAGGAAGAGGGGAAGAGGAAGGGGGAAGAGGAAGAGGGAAGAGGAGGGAAAAGAGAATGGGGAAAGGATTAAACAAAAATTTTGATGCTGGTGAAATATTTTTCGTTGAAAGTACTGGATCGAACTTGATTACTTCCCATTCACTAGTCGTTTTATGATCAGCCGGGCTGTGGTTTATACGTTGGACTGCGTGCGGCCAGCAGTAACAGCCTGGATGATTAGGCCCTGATTCACCGGGAGGCCTAGTCGAGGACCTGGCCGCGTGGGCGTTGAACCCCCCGGACCGACCTCCACGTAGACCCCATCAAAAGGAATCATAACCGCGATGAAGGAGCTTTGGATTCGATAAACTGAAATTCTTTTACCCTTTCTTAGATTAAATCTAAATATCCCTCTTCCTGCCTTTCTCTATTTGGCCTTATCAGTGAGGAAATTTTCCCTTTTGTAAAATCCTGCTCCTGCACAGAGAAAAGTCTCAGCTTTCTGCTATGTTCTAAAGGAGCTTCTGTTGGCAGTGCTGTGGTTATCATGTCACTGCACCCGATGGGTGGAGCATGTCAGGAGACCTCCAGTGAGGCACTGGGTTGCCACCAGACAGGACATCTAACTGAAGTATTACTGGAGATTTTCTCTGAATGCAGGAGAAGCAAGTGAGGGTGAAAGTCCTAGTGTTCATTTGCCCACAGTTATTATTAGCTGAAAGACGATTATACGATTATTGCTCTTATCTAAACAGGTAGTTTCGCAAAGCTTTGGTCAGTAATCCCTCGAGGGAGGTTCCTTGATGATGGCGAGGGGCTCTTGATCTAGGGAATTGGATCTGTGCTCTAATTCCCCGAATGCCTCCCAACTCCCCTCATAGGCGCTGTACAATCTCTACGGGTTTAGTGCTACCCCAAGATAATAATAATTAGCTTAGTCAGTTCTGGAATGTCATCCTGGGGGTGTACAACAGGCAGTTTAAAGAGGTGGTTTCCAGAGAATAGCAGCTCTGTTTGTTATAGCGGAGAATATCGTTCTCATGGTGGGTTCCTGGTTTCTTGCAGTTTCTTCTCTGAACTGACCTTTTGCTTTATGATAAATGAGACAACCTATTTTCCTGGAACCCTAGTAACAGCAACATCTTCTATCGACCACTGGGTGGTGCCCTCAGATCCCGGAACTACTTTCGGGCAATCCTTCGTTGTCCAAACCCAGTAGGGGCGTTCAACCTTCCTTCTCTTGACCTCTAACTCCCTCCTTACCCTGATCATTACACCGCCTTTCACAACTACGCAACGGCAATTCACAAATCATCCTCGTGTCAACAAGCAGAGTGGATCAAAGTCATTTTTAAGGGACAACAACAAATTAACGACGATGCTGACATGGCACACACCTCGATCACACATCATAAAACACACTACCTGGCAACCTTTCTTACCGACAGAATTATTTATTTTATTAACACATCGGCCGATTCCCACCAAGGCAGGGTGGCCCGAAAAAGAAAAACTTTCATCATCATTCACTCCATCACTGTCTTGCCAGAAGGGTGCTTTACACTACAGTTATAAAACTGCAACATTAACACCCCTCCTTCAGAGTGCCGGCACTGTACTTCCCATCTCCAGAACTCAAGTCCGGCCTGCCGGTTTCCTGAATCCTTCATAAATGTTACTTTGCTCACACTCCAACAGCACTTCAAGTATTAAAAACCATATGCCTCCATTCACTCCTATCAAATACGCTCACACATGCTTGCTGGAAGTCTAAGCCCCTCGCACACAAAACTTCCTTTACCCCTCCCTCCAACCTTTCCTAGGCCGACCCCTACCCCGCCTTCCCTCCACTACAGATTTATACACTCTCGAAGTCACTCTGTCTCGTTCCATTCTCTCTACATGTCCAAACCACCTCAACAACCCCTCCTCAGCTCTCTGGACAATCGTTTTGGTAATCCCGCACCTCCTCCTAATTTCCAAACTCCGAATTCTCTGCATTATATTCACACCACACATTGACCTCAGACATGACATCTCCACTGCCTCCAGCCTTCTCCTCGTTGCAACATTCATCACCCATGCTTCACACCCATATAAGAGCGTTGGTATAACTATACTCTCATACATTCCCTCTTTACTTCCATAGACAAGGTTCTTTGTCTCCACAGACTCCGAAGTGCTCCACTCACCCTTTTCCCTCATCAATTCTATGATTCACCTCATCCTTCATAGACCCATCCGCCGACATGTCCACTCCCAAATATCTGAATACATTCACCTCCTCCATACTCTCTCCCTCCAATCTGATATCCAATCTTTCGTCACTTATTCTTTTTGTTATCCTCATCACCTTACTCTTTCCTATATTCACTTTCAATTTTCTTCTTTTACACACCCTACCAAATTCATCCACCAACCTCTGCAGCTTCTCTTCAGAATCTCCCAAAAGCACAGTGTCATCAGCAAAAGCAACTGTGACAACTCCCACTTTGTATTTGCTTCTTTATCTTTTAGCCCAACACCTCTTGCCAAGACCCTCGCATTCACTTCTCTTACAACCCCATCTATAAATATATTGAACAACCACGGTGACATCACACATCCTTGTCTAAGGCCCACTTTTACTGGGAAATAGTCCCTTCCCTCCTACACACTCTAACCTGAGCCTCACTATCCTCATAAAAACTCTTCACTGCTTTCAGTAACCTTCCTCCTATTCCATACACCTGCAACATCTGCCACATTGCCCCCTATCTACCCTATCATACGCCTTTTCCAAATCCATAAATGCCACAAAAACATCTTTACCCTTATCCAAATACTGTTCACCTATATGTTTCACTGTAAACACTTGGTCTACACACCCCTACCTTTCCTAAAGCCCCCTTGTTCATCTGCTATCCTGCTTTCTGTTTTACTCTTAATTCTTTCAATAATAACTCTACCATACACTTTACCAGGTACACTCAACAGACTTATTCCCTATAATTTTTGCACTCTCTTTTGTCCCCTTTGCCTTTATACAAAGGAACAATACACGCTCTCTGCCAATCCCTAGGTACCTTACCCTCTTCCATACATTTATTAAATAATAGCACCAACCACTCCAAAATTATATCCCCACCTGCTTTTAACATTTCTATCTTTATCCCATCAATCCCAGCTGCCTTACCCCCTTTCACCGACAGAAATGTTCTAAAATAGACATTAGACAAGATTTTTGTCACTGCAAACAATAAATCCCAAAGCAAAGATGTGTGACCCCTTACTTTCACAAGCACTCCTGACACATGTTAGGCTAGACATCTACTTCCACCCGCTAAAACTCGGATGCCCATCACTGACATGAAGATGTTGACCGGACTAAGTCTACTGCGGCTTCATTATTATTATGATAATAAAAAAACGCTAAACACACTGTTGTCATACAGACTGCAGCTTCATACCACTGGCACGACCGCGGTGGTTGTACATCGTCATTTCACCCACAATTCGTGGCATAGAACGATTGTCATCCCTCACACGGTCATTCAGAAAAAATTTACATACGGTACTTTGGAAATGGATAAAATTCATGTATCGAAGGAGGAAGCAATAAAACTGCTAAAAACCTAGCCACATCAAAAGCCATGGAGCTTGATGGCATATCACCATGGATACTACATGAAGCAGCGGAAGAACTATGAGAACCTATAGCAATGATTTACAGTACGTCTCTTGAAACGGAAAACCTACCAGACAGCTGGAAAACTAACAACGTGATCCCAGTATACAAGCAGGGGACACGAACGTACAAGAGGCACTAAGTAACAAGCAAGTATCAATGACTTGTACACTGTCCAACGCATTAGATACGATAATCAGGTTAAAGTTGGTTAAGCTCCTTGAAAGGTAGGACATTTTTACAGAAAATCAAGACTTAGGGAAGGTAAGTCTTCCTCCAGTAACCTACTGAACTTTTTTAATAGAATAACATAAATTAAGCATGAGAAACAAGGATCGGTTGACTGCATTTTCTTCGATTGTAGGACAATACTTGACCCTGTACATCAACAGAGATCGATTCACAAATTAGAGAAGCAAACAGGGATACGAAGTAAAGTCCAACAGTAGATCAAGGAACAATTAACAAACAGAAGACAGAGGGTGATATTATGGGCAGATGTTTCAGGATGGGAAAGCGTAACAAGTCGGGTTCCCCGAGAATAAGTACTAGGACCGTTACTATTTTTAATAAGCGTGGATGACCTGCCAGGTGAGGATTGACTCGTATATATCACGGCAGAGCATAAAAACAGGCTATATTTAGATACGGACAATCTGCAGGAGGGTAAGGTTAGTGTAATTTAATCCAAGCAAGAGGAAGGTCATGAAAAGTGAGGATAAACAAAGGCGACCAGACACAGAATACGGTTTTAGAGACAAGGAAATACAAATATTGTTCAAGGTGTGAATACCACACCAACATATCAGCAGAGGAGCAAATAAATCACATATCCTCTGCAGCACAGGTGAGGGTAGAAAATCTCAGATCTGCCTTCAGAAACATTAATAGAGAATCCTTTAGAACTCTACACGACATATACTAGGCCTAACATGAATATGCAGCACATGCATGGAGCCCCCCCACCCGACCAAGCAAATAGGATAACCAGAAAAGGTACAGAGGTAGGCACATAACTAGTCCCAGAGCCGAGAAAATTGAGTTACAAGAGACTTAAAGAACCAATCCAGACGACTTTAGAAGAAAGGCAGATTAGGTTAGACATGATTACGATATACACGATGTTAAGGAGCTTTGATAAAGAAGATAGTGACAGACTTTTTGTAATAACTATCATTCGGGCAAGGAGTCATAGAAGGAAGCTAGACATAAATTAGAGGTAAGACTCGACCCCCTCCCCCCACAAACCCAACACGGTGAGTATATACAAAAGCAATTAGATTAGCAACATCTTCCAATCACTAGTGTCGAAACTTATGTCTGCCTTGCTCGTGGACAGATAAAATACTCAATATTGCTAAACTGACATTCAATAGCAATGAACTCAGTTGCCTTCTTCAGTATACAAAGCAGACCAACACCTGCCAGGGAGGAAGCTTAAACCCACACCACAACAATGCCGCAAATGCTGGGGCTTCGGCTACTCAACAAAATACTGAATGTCACAGGCAATATGTCCAGTCTGTGGAGAAATATATCATGACCTAGCTTATGACCGCCCTCTTCCTGTTTTAACTGCAAAACTTATCCCTTGCATTCTCGTTGAATCCCAGTTTTTCTACGGGCAAGTTAAACCAGGTGTTTAAAAGAGAAGGACGGTTTGTCATAAACCCAGGCAGTAACTCAACTGTGCCTGCAGGGCAGAACTACACGCACCACTTACACTTTTTATAACTCTGTGCGCGATATATGTCAGGCCAATCATGGAGTATACAGCAGTATGATGGAGTCCCTCACCTGGTCAAGCACATACATAAACTTGACGACAAGAGATTTGCAAGAAGACTTGTCCTGGAGCTGAGAGGATTGAGTTATGAGGAGGAACTATGTGAACTGAACCTGACGTCTCTAGAAGAAATGACTAAGGAAGACATGATTAAGACATACAAGACATGAGAGTATTTGATAGAGCAGATAACAACAGATTGTTTAAATGAGAGGCACATTAAGCTTGAAGCTGCTGAAAAGTTACATAATTATTTTATAAGCATAGAAGCCTTGAAGCTAATCAGATGTGGCACTCAGTAATTATCGCATGAAAAACTTTATTTGATTTTTTTACTGTCTTCCCAAAAAAGCTATGGGGCATAGATGGAAGCTAAAGAAACAGATGAACCCCAGGGTTGTTCGGAAATACTTTTTCAGTCTCACTGGAAGGAAGATAATGAGGAAGATGGTAGAGGTAAACTCAGTGCAACTGAGTAATTTAAAAGGCAAGGAAGGAAGCCGAGACAAGACACTCGCATCCACAATTCAGTGAGTAATAGTCATCACACACACACACACACACACACTGTATGATACACGCTGTCGCATTAAGCGCCGTGGACCCAATTCAATCTTTGGATGGATAGTCGCAGACACTCGTGGCTAGGCACTCACCCGGCGGGTCAGCGCTTCCACTATCCAATACTCTTATGGAGGACTTCACTAAGCAGTGGCTTGGCAATCCGGAAAAAATTGCATTTATTCGACAGACAGGTCATAAATGTATTTGTTCAGATAGATGTAGGAATAAGGGTCGTATATCTATTTAAGACTTAGAGTCGTAGGTAGACTGACAGCATTCATATGTGGACTGCATTATTGTATAAAGTTATTATATTGAAACATGCACATTCGCAACATTCATATGTGGACTAATAATATTCATATATAGATTCACAGCATGCTTCAGCTTTCATATGTAATTCATAGAATTTATATATTTACTCAAGGTATATTTATATGTGTATTCTGAGTAATGACATGTAGGCTCACAGCATTCATATCTAGACTCACAGGATTTATATGCGGACTCACAACATTCACATGTGGATATGTGGACTCGCTGCATTCATATGTGGATTAAGAGTCTTCATATGTGGACTCGGAGCATTCATATATGGTCTTAGAATTCATAAATCTTCTCCTCTACTGTTCTGATATCAAAATCCAATTCCCCTTTTTTTCCACTCCTCCTTTTCCTCCTCGCGTTTTACTTAACTCTGCGTTCATCCTCCTTACTAATCTCTGGCCATTTCTGGACGTCACCTCAATCCTTACCATCTGTAATCTTCTCGTTATAGGCATTCTCATTTCTCTTCTCACCACCGTACTATTTTATCAAAATTTCTTTCGTCATTCACTCTTTCTATTTTCATCGCATTAAGAAATTTATTTTCAATTCCACCTCCTCCCTCTTGCCCATTCTCTCCTCAAAAGCAAACTCTTATTTCTTCTCGTTTCTTCCTTATATTTCATTTCTCTTAATCTGCTGCTCGTATAATCTATCATTTAATATATTCATCACATCTCTTTCACCCTCTCTTCAAAAATCGCTTTTTTCAATTCTTTTGTTTTTCCTCACGTTCTATATATCTTCGTACTCCGGCTAGTTTCCCACAATTTTATCTCCCCTGTTCATCTTCCCAACCCCTCCCACTCTTTATTGTCTCTATCCTTCCCTCCCTCCTTCCCTCCCTCCCTCCCTCCCTCCCTCCCTCCCTCCCTCCCTCCCTCCCTCCCTCCTATCATGTCTTCCGTACTTTGTCTATCATATCATCGTAGCCCAGGAGACCCCGACACAACAAATGACCTGTCAAGACGGACTTCTCTTGAGACAATGAGCCAGGCCAGGTCTGAGGTGTGTGTGTGTGTGTGTGTGTGTGTGTGTGTGTGTGTGTACTCTCCTATTTGCTATTGTATGGTTAGAGTCTCAGCTCCTGGTCCTGCATCTTTATTTGTCGCTCGCCTGGTTTACAACTTTCTAGCCTGGTGGGCCCTGTCGTGCCTAGTCAGAGCTGTGTATGGACTCTACTACTACGACCTTGTCATTTCACTTACTGTAAAGCCTTAGATAGAGTTTTTAAATTCTTAGAATTTAAGGACTTTTTTCCGCATAATGGTAATTCTCCCAAGCTCTTTTGCTGAAAAGTTTATGTAAATTGGTTGAAAAATATAAATATGCAAACTAGAAAGCAAGAACTAAAATCCTTTATAAGTGGTTCCCTGCAGTTAGGTTACGGGACAATATAAAATATCACAGTACACACATATCGATAAAACAGACGCAAATCGACATTGCCATGTTTTAAGATTGAACTTTGGCTATTTGAAACACTTAAAACAATTTTTCCTCTCAAAAAAAAAAATTAGCAAAAATCCGTCCAAAATTCTCGCCTTAAAAATTATTTAAAACTATAAATAATAGCGCAATGTGATCATGGGTGTACGACCATCCTTTATTAATAAGATACTAAAAATATCATTCGATAACTTTAAATATAACTCGAGGACTGAGACTAAAAGCGCCCAAAGCACAAAATGCAGTCATGATCATCGTCAGTCTCCCATGATTGCATCCGTGGTTGACGGCGGTGCACTGACCTGGTTGACGGCGGTGCACTGACCTGGTTGACGGCGGTGCACTGACCTGGTTGACGGCGGTGCACTGACCTGGTTGACGGCGGTGCACTGACCTGGTTGACGGCGGTGCACTGACCTGGTGACGGCGGTGCACGACCTGGTTGACGGCGGTGCACTGACCTGGTGACGGCGTGCACTGACCGGTTGACGGCGGTGCACTGACCTGGTTGACGGCGGTGCACTGACCTGGTTGACGGCGGTGCACTGACCTGGTTGACGGCGGTGCACTGACCTGGTTGACGGCGGTGCACTGACCTGGTTGACGGCGGTGCACTGACCTGGTTGACGGCGGTGCACTGACCTGGTTGACGGCGGTGCACTGACCTGGTTGACGGCGGTGCACTGACCTGGTTGACGGCGGTGCACTGACCTGGTTGACGGCGGTGCACTGAGCTGTATTGCTCAAACTTCAATCTCAGCCAGTTCTCATGAGTGAAATTTTTCCCACAAATCCTCGGCAAAAATACAGAAATACTTTAAATACAGCAATTTATGTTTTCTGAATTCATTTACATATGATGTAAAGCAAAGGTATACAATTATAAGACATTAAATGCAAATTACTATACGCCCTGAGCAATAAATAATTAGTTCCAGCATGTTACAATAACAAACAAATATTGCATCCTTTCAAATAAAACATGATGTGTGGTCAATGAAACTTAAAGGTATACTTAATATTAGCTTAATAGTATAACCAGAAGAGTTATAATGAATCACTTAATTGTTAAATTAGTAGAGCTTACACATCTTTATATCTTGTGAAAATTTCCTAGATGTCATATGAATTTTCTACTTCAATCTGACTACTTCCTTTGGTGGAAATGTTTTTTCAAGATATCTTCCAAAGGACTGAAATTTGTGGACGATATTTTCTGAACTGATAATCCATACAAGATCTGATGTTTTTCCACAAGAGATCGTACATTAAAGCAATTCCTTAATTTAGAGTGAACCACAGGAAAGTAAAAATCATGCTAATGCAAAGGATAAAATATTTAGAAACTTTCGTTCTCCTGTACAGTTTTTGCAACACTATCTTCCGAACATGATTTGACCCACTGATCAACATTCCTCTTCTAAATAAGTACTTGTACTGTTTTTGGTTTTTGTCAATGACAGCACATGTGACTGAGTCAGATATATTCCTGTTTGCTGACGATGTAAAACTAATGAGGAGAAAATAACACAGATGAAGACATGGGAAAGGCCGCAAATAGATCTGGAAAAGTTGTTAGTCTAGTCAGATAAGAGATTGCTTGGATTCATCCATAGCGAATGCAATGTTATGAACATTAGGGAAAGGGGAGAAAAGACAAGACACGGAGTATTTACTAGGTAGGACAGCTGCGTCAGAATTTCCTCAGAACGAAACACGTATGAGTGAACGTAGTGCCTGATATTTCGCCAGAGGCTGACATTAGCTTAATAACCTATACTACCTATGTTCGCTTCGCAAATCCAAGTGTAGCCATCGGGAATCTCAGCATAATCATTCAGGGTTCTTTATATAAGTCAGGGTCATAGTGAAGTAACCAGGACTGTGATGAAACGCACACCTCAGAAAGCAGGTTACGAAACTGGACAAAAGGCATATTTATGCAACGAGGCTAATTTCAATGCGTAGGGCTATGAAGTACGAGGAGAGACTAAACGGTATTGAATCTAACAACAAAGGAGAAAAGAAGACTCAGGGAAACAAAGCAACAGCGTACAAAATACACAGAGGAACTGATAAAGTAGACAGGTACACAGAGGCACAGCTGGAAGTTAGAGACACAGATGAGCCACAGGGATGTAAGGATATATTTGTTTTCAGTCTCAGGGTGGTCAGAAAGTGCAATGACTTGTGCAGAGAAGTGACTGAAGCTGGCTCCTAGCGTAGATTTCTTAGATTTCAGAGTAAATACGATAGGGTCCACAAGACTAAGAAGACGGCAAATTGGGAGGTGATGCCAGGAGCTGTGACTCCACCCCTGCAACCACATATAGGTGAGTATATACACATACACACACACATACTTCCATTCCATACACACACAACACAATGCAAACCATCCACAGTTAAATCTTCATGAAAGTTAGACTCAATTATTATTCTAATTAGGTAAAAAACAAATAGAGTTTGTAATATGTCATTATATACATATGTCAATAACAACACAGCGACTACCCGAGGATTCGAACCCATGTTGTTTTGGCCCGCCTCATGGTGAGCGAAAATCACACATGACGCTCTAACCCACAGGACAACGCAAGGATTGCGTGGTCCTGTTTGTTAGAGCGTCATGTGTAATTTTCGCTCACCATGAGGCGGGCCAAACGACATGGTTCGAATCCTCGGCTAGGCGCAGTGTTGCTATTGATTCAATACCACTCGTTCGTGGTTACAATAATATATATATATATATATATATATATATATATATATATATATATATATATATATATATATATATGTTAATCTGACAGCATATGTTAGCTTATTTGCATCACTTTTATATGAGGAAGGAAGTGCAATTTAAGTGTGACGTAGAGTGACTGCTGGTGCCTCTGGAAGTAACAAATGGCACTTGTCTCACTGTTGGCTCACGAACAGTAGAGCCAAGATGTATTACTCTAACTCAGGCAAAACATGTTTATATCTTGCTAGAGTGAGTGTGTGTGTACTCACCTAGTTGTGGTTGCAGGGGTCGATTCATAGCTCCTGGCCTCGTGTGTGTGTGTGTGTGTGTGTGTGTGTGTGTGTGTGTGTGTGTGTGCGCGCGCGTGTGTGTGTGCGTGTGTGTGGTTGTGGGCCTTGTCATGTGTCGACTTTATGTTCAGATAAAATAAGGATATATATTTCAGCATTAGGTTTATAAAATCAGTTATATACTGTACTTATTAGGTATATATTGAAATGCTTGCGTGTAACTCTCAAAACTTGAATACTTCCTCTGAAACATTTTGTATTAGGTGTTAGGGACATTATTATTGCTTAATAAAGGTATTAAACATATCATATTAATGTGAGGAGGTAGAAAGGTGAACTTGTCTGTTTTGTTAACGCATCAGTGGACGTGTTCATTATACGTACATTCTCCGTATGATTTTAGCTAGCTGTTCTCTGTCACTTCTCTGACTGCTGTTTGGCTCATTTTTTATGACGTTTCAAACATCATTGTTGATTACCACTACGGTTAGTCGCCCCTCTGTAACATATGGCGTCAGCTGAGACATCAAGTGGTGGCTCTACCTGCAGGAAGGAAAGGGAAAGTACATCACATATGTTGTTGTCTTTCACCATGTACAGTTATGTACACAGTCTTTCTGTTTAACTAATACTATCACTAGTAAGTGCATATGTTGTGTGTGTGTCGTGTTAGTGACACAGTCAACGTGTCTATTTGTGTGTGTGTGTGTGTGTGTGTGTGTGTGTGTGTGTGTGTGTGTGTGTGTGTGTGTGTGTGTGCGTCGTTTAAGCCGAATCGCTGAGGAGTTAGGCTTACTAGGCATGAGTGTACTTTGCCGGATTAGCAAAGTGAATTTTTTTTTTCTATAAATCAGAGGAAATCAATCTAAACATAACGAAAACATGTTTACCACTGATTTTAAGTCATATTAAATCAATTTAAATTGAGCTTTGATATATACAGAAGAATGAAAATATCGCAAACCTCTGCCTCACTCCAGCAAGGACGTTCCCTGCGACCGTATTTCCTTGGACCTCCTCCTCTTTTCTTCATCATTGCAAGCTCCTGATGATGTGTTGATTGCAACTCGAAGGGCCTAGAGCTATCATTCAACTCTCCTGTGGTTATTTTACATACAGAAGAATTTAGCTAAAAAAAATTGCATTAGTTTAAATGTAGTCAGACTAGGATACTAAGTCTTCGTTCAAAAATAAAAAAATATTTATATCACTGTCAATGAATAAAAAATAAAACTTTTTGTAAAATAATTTTTTGGAACAGTTTATTTTTAAGAAAGTTCGGCAAGTTCAGGTTATTAGGAAGGACAAATATACACCTTAGAAAATAAAAATGTGCTGAAAGATGGTTAATGGATTCTGTATATAAAGGAGATTTGGGAACAGGTGGAAATTTTAATTATTATTGACATACTATATTTATTATTATTATTATTATTATTATTATTATTATTATTATTATTATTATTATTATTATTATTATTATTATTATTATTATTATTATTGCCATTATTATTGATGATGAAGTTGTTATTGCTTTTGTTGTTGTTGTTATGGTTATGTTTGTCAGGAAACACTAAGGTCACAAAGGTCTTAATTAAGGACAGAGATGATAAGGCTTGATCAAAGGAAGGGAACATTAGTTCCAAGTGCTTGAATCAAAAGGCCGTTCACCATCTACTGAGTAAATGGTTAAGTGGTTGAGGGGCCGATGGCTTGGTGGGGTAATGGTTGCAGTGGTGATAGGTAACAAGAGGATTGGAAATAGGTGGGGAAATAGGTGAAAAATTTTACGGAAGAGAGAGCGAAGCAATGTAGATAATGTAGAATAACTGAAGAGGAGAGCGCGAGAAGAGAAAGTGACAGAAAATAAATCCACAAAAGTGAGAAACTTGAACAATTATGTGTGAGTGAGGGAGTGAGCCAGCGACATACTTGTATTATCGGAGAATCATCAGAGACCCATCTAATCTTCTTGTGTTGAAAAAAACTGCGCAAATATGCAGAGAACTGGGAAGGAAGGTAGGAGGAGGGATGCAAAGCAGCTCCTAATTCAGTAGTTTTTTCGTTCTATCTTTTAACATTGTGGATATATATATATATATATATATATATATATATATATATATATATATATATATATATATATATATATATATTTTTTTTTAGTATGTGTACTCACCTAATTGTGTTGCAGGTCGAGACTCAGCTCCTGGCCGCCTCTTCACTGATCGCACTGGTCCTTCTCTCTGCTCCATGAGCTTTATCATACCGTCTTAAAACTATGTATGGTCCTGCCTTCATTACATCACTTGCTAGACTATTCCACTTCCTGACTACTCTATGTGTGTGTGTGTGTACTCACCTAGTTGTACTCACCTAGTTGTGGTTGCAGGGGTCGAGACATAGCTCCTGGCCCCGCCTCTACACTGGCCGCTACTGGGTCAATCTCCCTGCGCCATGAGCTTTATCATACCTCTCCTCCACTACATCTCTTCCCAAGCTATTCCACTTCCCGACCACTCTGTGACTGAAGAAATACTTCCTAACATCCCTGTGATTCATCTGAGTCTTCAACTTCCAACTGTGTCCCCTTGTTGCTGTGTCCCATCTCTGGAACATTCTGTCTCTGTCAACCTTGTCAATTTCTCTCAGTATTTTATATGTCGTTATCATGTGTGTGTTTGTATGTGTGTATGTGTATGTGAGTGTGAGTGAGGGAATGTGAATGTGAGTGCACTCGCTTAATTGTACTCACCTGGTTGTGGCTGCATGGGTCGAATCCCAGCTCCTGGCCCCACCTCTTCGCTTATCTCTACTAGATTCACTCTCACTCTATGTGAGTGTATAGACTATTCAGCCAACAAGCAAGAATATCGTCATATATCGTCACGAAGGCTGCGTGGATAGATCTCACAAACTGGTCACTGGTGTCTATACAGTACACAGAGTATACGCAATAATACACGTGAAACTCTACGGAGCTAACCAACCGCATTTCAGTTACTTTGAATTAATAGGTACCTAAAACAGTGCATTTAATCCATATTATAAGAAAAGTCTTCATATTATACAAAACTATCGTATTAAAGAAGTGATTCTCAACTTTTTTTGCCCTATTCATTCTTTTCACCACATGTCAGAATGACATTCCCCACTTCTAAAAATTGTCTGATTCAAAATGTGCGTTCCAAATAATATGCATAAATAATATATTCTATATTAGAATATTTTATTTAATCTGTGACTTTCAATAAATTTTATTGAATGTTACATACTAAAGTAAAAACAAACTACAATTCTACAGATTGTACACAATCTACAGGACATCACACTTTGTTGAGTAATGGTCCCTAAAATTTCCTCCAGGGGAAAATTTCCCCCTAGATGAGAACCCCTGAATTAAAGAATAATTCCAAACCTTCATGAGTGATACAGCGGATGTTGTATTAATGTTATTGTTTCTGAAGTAACTTAGCTATTGTATCACAATAGACAGAAGGATTAAAATTGTTACTAAATACTTAATACCTTGGGTCACGATATTTAAATGTCGCCTACTGTGTAAGTAGCGCCGATGAAACAATCAGAATTACACTAAAAAATGAAAGACGTTAAATGAAAACAAGAATCTTTAAAGGGCAACGTTTCCCTCTGTGTTGATCTATACACGGAATGATACGTTGTCCCAGTACAAGCTTGTCTTTTCTTCATAGTTAACTGATGTTGTGGATGGTCTCAGATATAAGCATCGTCCTTGATAGATTTTAACTAAAATCAGGCGGCTCGCAGTTCAGTTTTTTGTAAAAAAAATTAGATGGTATTTAAAAGAGGTTTAACCTAATCACTTCTTCCCAGGAAGTTTTATATGAAGTTCATTAGAGAAAAGAGGGAGGAGAGGGAGGAAGGATGGATGGAAAGGGGAGTAATAGAGAGAGAGAGACATACAGACAGAGACAGAGGTAGAGATAAACAGACAGACAGAAAGGCCGGAACAAAGAGGAGGAGGAGGAGGGTGGGCAATGACTACATCTAGATGCAATTATTGATAATTTACTCTTTACATTTTCAATTCTTTTAAATAATAAATACGCCATTAGAATATGATTTTTAGTTACTGTTGTTGTTCTTCTTCTTCTTTTCGCTGTTGTCGTCATTCTTGATTATATATCTTTGCTCCTGTTCCTACTGGTGCTGGTACTATGTTTGCACTTGTTGCTTTGTTTGTTTCCGTTATTATTGCTACTGGTGTTATTTTTGCTTCTCTCATTATTGCTCGTTTTATCGTTGTTCTTGCTTTTGGTGGTTTTCGTCTTGTCATTACCCGTCTTTTATTACGCCTCGTATAAAAAAATATATCTGAAAGAGGAAAATGGCGTGGAAGGTGAGGGAGGTAGAAGGTGATGGGAAGACGTTGGTTGGGAGAGTGCTTGGTGGGAAGGTTTTGTTGAGGATAATGGAATGTTGAGCTGTAATAGTGGCCAGTGGTGCTGCAAGGAGGGAAAGAGAGAGAGAAAGAGAGAGAATGGGAGAGAAATACAATAATAACATAAGAATAGAGGAACGCTACAGAAGGCCTACTGGCCCACACTAGGCAGGTCCTACTGGCCTACAGTATGATTGGCGATGAGAGCAGAAGTGAGGAAGGAGAAAATAAAGACGAAGAATAAAAAGATAAACGAAAGTGAGAGGGAGAGAGAAAAATACAAAGAGTGACAGTTCTGCGAGCGGAGAAGAGAACGTTTCGAGAAGGTAGAGGAGATAGGAATAGTGGAGAAGGAAGAGGAGAAAGCTTGATTTATTACTTTCATTATTATTATAATTATTATTATTATTATTATTATTATTATTATTATTATTATTATTATTATTATTATCATTTACATTTACATTTACATTTTCATGGGGAAGTGCTAATCCACAAGAGTCATACAGTGGCCTGGGGAATGAAAGAGATTCAGGCTCCATGCAAGGAAATGAAAGGGAAGCTTATACTCCCTGAATCAAGAGCTCTTGACCGGCGTCAAAGCACGCCACTTGAAGAGGAAGGAGAACACAGTAAGAGAGACCGAGACAAACTCTCGGTCAATAAAATTCAGTACATCTGTCGTCTTTAAGTGCCTCGACCCCTCAAAGTCACAACAATAATAATAATACAATTATTATTATTATTAATAGCATTATTTTTATTATTATTACTATTATTAATAGAAATATTATTACTATTAATGTTATTAATACAGTACTATTAATATTATTAACAATAATAATAATAATATTACTATTATTAGTAGTAGCAGTAGTATATTTATAAAGACGTGCTAAACCAGTAAGGGCCATACATTCTTGGAGAAACTGAACTAATCAGGCACGGTCAGGCTAGCTCCGATTCCTTGGATGAAGAACCCTTCACAGGCCACTAGACACTCTCCATCAAGGAAACAACAGGAAGTCACAGACTTACGTAATACGATAACCTGACATCATCTGAGTCTCAAGGGGTAATTGCATCGTTATCTAAACGCTTTGCTCGCGCGGTAGATATTACTGCAATTAAGCTAAGTAATATAATTATACTTGAGTCGAATAATTATATCTAACTGATATGCTGAGTAATGACCCACATGACAGACACAAAGAAGGTAAATAATGGTTTTGTACATTTCCAACCCCAACTGGAGTTCTCTTCGGCAGAAACACGTGTGTGTAGGGAGAGCAGATCCATCAGGTGAAGACGATGACACGTTGAGCCTCAGGTTAGGAAACAGGTGAGTGTGGAGTATTAGGTGAGGAAGCAGGTGAATGTGAAGCGTCAGGTCACGAATAAAGCGAGTGGAATCAACTCCAGCATGGGTCTTTATGCCCTCTGCACTTCCTCGCTATGTTGTTCCAAATCCAATGCTTGCATTCTGGATTAGGTTGGGTGCCATTACGTACTTTTCAAGGGTGAAATTTGATTTAATAGTTATTGGGTAGAGGCAATGAGAGCTAATTCTATGGTTTCTCGTGTATAGATGTAGTTATATTTGTGTGATAACAGCAGCTTACCAATGAGTAATGTGGTTGTTATTGCTCATATCTTAAAAGACGACTGAACATTCTTGTCTACAGCAGATTTGTCCTCTTGTGTTCGTTGATGCTCCTTCATAGTGTTCTACCGGTCTGGCCCAAGTACATCTTACTGCAGTCTTTGCAGGGAATCAGATATATTTTGTGTAACTGATATAAATTGTTTATTGGAAAAGCAATTCCCCAATTATGCTAGTCAATTTGTTGAACTGATTGACTGTTCCTTTGCTGTTTCTTTCCTGTTGTGATTTGTTGGAATGAATCGAGTTCTTTGAAGTTAAAACTTCATACTAACTGATATTGGCTTTCCTTATACCTGGTTTAATAAATCAATCAGGGTTTCCTAGCTTTGAAAATTGTGCTTCGAGGATTTCTCTTTCTTGTTCTAACTTCACTGAGCTGTACATCCTGAGTGCTATAAGAATGTGCTTGAGATAGTGGATTTCTTAACTAACAATGAGTGCCAACTGTACACATAGACGTAGCAGTGTTGGTTGGTTTTCCTGTAGACTGAAAATTATACTTGATCGTTGTTTCTGGTGAGCAGCAAGTCTAGTAATTGCAGTTAAGTGTTCGCTTCCCATTCAACCTCGAACTGTACAGAAGGAACACGTTGGTTCGGTTTCTCAAAGACTGTCCCAGTTATAGTTCCATATCTGTACCATATCTGTACCAGATCAAGTTTAGTGGTTCTTTCTTCCTCTTGGCTATTACTCAGCATCGACAAGTGTTCCTCACACGTTAATCTGTAATTCACTAATATAATTAGATATAGATATGTCATGGCTAAGACATACCATATAAAAAAGAGGCATGCAGTGGCCAACACGGTTTGAATACCGATCATTCCACTAAACTGTTACAGGTTTTCGTTGTACATTCTTCAGCATGAGGGCACACTAGCAATCACATTTGTGAAGACTGATCTTAAGGAAGGTTCCTTGACGCTGGTGAGGTGCTCTTGATGTAAGAAATTGGACCTGTTCTTTCCTTCCTTGGATCGAACCTGATTGCTTCCCATTCCCCAAGCGCTGAGCACGCGCTTCTACTGAAATACAATTAAAATTTTCATATCCATGCACACACGCGCGAGCACACACACGTGCATATACGCCCAAACACACTCACCCACATGTGCACACATAAGTGCGCATGTGCGGGCACATGAGCCCTTGAATACATACACACATGCACACACACTCATGTGTGTGCATGTGTATGAGACACATCGATCGAATATCCTATACAGCCAATGCTCGTTTAATAAATCTAAGAGAAGCATTCAGGAATCTTATCGAAGAGATATTCATTTCCCTCTATACAACATAAATACCTATGTCTGGCCCATCTTAAATTTAGTATTCAGCACCAGTATGGAACACACCCCTGGTATTGCATATTAAGAAACCACAGAGAATGCAAAAATGCAACTACGCTTTTTCCAGAGTTAAGGGAGAAAGTTATGAGGAAAGTCTAAAGGAAATGGAACTAACAACTTTTATGGACTTAACAGTAAGAAGAAACAGTAGGGTTGATAGGGATAGAATGTTTGAGTGGTGGGAAATAAGTACACAAGGACACTGTTGGAAGTTAAAGACACAGATGCGTTATAGGGATGTTAATAAACATTTCTTTAGTTCCAGGGTGGTCAGGAAGTGGAATAAGTGAAGGAAGTAGTAGTGGAAGGAGTCTCCATACATAGTTTTAATAGCAAGTTTGATAGGGCCCACGAGGCTAGGAGGGAGTGAATCTGTCAAGTGGCAAGTTAAGCAGCAGGTCCAGGGGCTGAGACTCGACCCCTGTAATCAAATATAGTTGAGTACATATTAGTGAGGCCTCGTCATGCACACATCTTCACACACCTGCGCGCACACCCGCACGCACAACCGCGGTCAAACATACGTCAACACTGAATTTTAGAGAAATAAAATGGTACATAGAAATTAAATTAGTTTATTCACAAAATCGGATTACAAGACAAAATATTTAAGAATTTCTTAACAATGTGCTGGAGAACGTGAAAAAGAAAAGACAGGACTTAGAAACAATTTAGGAAACAGATGAATCAAGAAACTTATCAGAGATACAAGCAGGTTAGTAATGAACATGCAAATGAAAGACGAGAGGAAGAAAGAACTTTCAAAAAGAAATAGTTCATATGAGGAAGGAAGGCTCTCTTTTTTATTAAAGTTCGTAAAAAAAATAAAGTGTTAGACAAAATGAAATTAATACAATATAATGGAACGTTTCCTGAAGTGGAACAGGAAATATGTAACGTATTAAAAAAGAAAGGTTTAGAGTGTGTTTAAGAAAGATGATATTTAGAACGTAAAGAAATTAATCCCCGTAGAAAGTAAAAAAGATACTGAAACAAGTAAAAGCAAGTGTAAAAAAACCGACTACGTCTTGATTCTGACAGAGAAAAAAATCCAGTGAGTGAAAACACCTTGTTAATGAGAGAGGTCAGAGGGGAATGGCCAGAGTGGCTCAAGCTGATAGTAACTCAACAGTGGGATGCAGAGGAACATCTCTGAATGCACAGTACGTCGAACCTTGAAGGGAATGGACTGCAGCAGTAGAATACCACATCGGTCTTCACTACTGTAACCGAGGCTACATTGGGCGCTGGCTCATCGAAACTGGACAGATAAAGATTATAAAACATCTCCCGGTATCATGAACCGGGATTTCTGCTGCGACATGCAGATGGTAGGGTTAGTATTTTGGGATGAGGTGGAACGGGAGATTCGCATTATGAATGTGTAGTCGACAAATCTGCAGCAACTGCGTGACCAGAATCTCAATGAAATGTTACCAGCACTTTGTTGAATCCATGTCACGTGAATTCAGGCTGTTCCGGTGACAAACGGGGTCCTATCAGTCGTTTTGTGGTATCTCAATTACTTTTCAAGAAGTAGTAAAGAAATTAAATAAGCAAAATGTTTCATATACAGGAAAGATGCACTTCATTCAAAGGCCAAACATTGGTATATCTCCAAAACATTCACTCCAGTCCACCACCTAACAGCTCCAATGTCACACCCATCAACCTCAATCCCCATAACATTATCTCCACTTCCTCACCCAGTCACCTAAATTAGTCCACCCACTCAACCCCTGCCACACAACCAGCATCCCTTGTAAACCTGAATGCATGTATCCCCTACACCTCCCCTTTCCCCCACATTTTCCTACCTCTACTCTTACCTACACTCCCTTTCCCTATCCCTCCGTCCAACGCATTATAATTTATCTAAAATGTATCGTCCAAATTAGCTGTCAGGAAATAACTTACCACCCAGAAGCAATTTGCCTCAAAAACAGTGAATATTAGGGCATTGTGGCGTTCATTTTGATTAATCTCCTCATCAGGCGATTTAGACCTCAGTGTTCCTGTTTTATTGCTCCAAGTGTTCAATTATGAACAATAAGTAATGACCCTCAGCGGTCGATTTTGGGAAATAAATTGCTCGGGCTGGTGGGCGTCAGTAATTTCGGGTTTTGTAATTAGTGTTTACCTGTGTTAATTAAAGCATACCTGGTGTGATTCATGCACACCTGTGCAAATTAACACACACCTACACTTCCAGTACACATCATCCATCTAGGGGAATTTGATGCTGGCGAAGGGCACTTGATCCGAGGAATTTAAGCTACTCTCCTTTTAACTTTTGTCGAGATAGAAAATGCAGAAAGCTTAAGAAAAAATCATCCAGAAAAGAAACGAAGCATCCGCAAAAACAGAAGCATATGGCTTGTCCAAAAATGCAGAAAAGCCAAAGCAAGAAGCGTAAAAGCAAAACGGAATACAGAAAGCGCCAGACGACAGTAAACAATTGCGAGCACAAGACGTTGACACCAAGGAACGAGAGCGAAACAAGAAGCTAAGTGATAATCTGAGAAAGACATAACAGCACAAAGTTAGAAATAAACCGAAACTGCTATTCAGTCATATTAAAAGAAATATAAAAAGACAGTTATAAGACTGAAAAAAAGGAAGGAGAGGAAGAACGACAAAAATGTCACAAAGTAGAGAGTAAACTTAAAATGTGGTCTTTCTGAATAAGGAACAAAAGCGGAGTCGAAGAGAAATAATAGCCCAAAAAAGAGGACACCGTCTTGCCAATGGAGACAGAAGTAAAAAAGCTACTAAGTGAAATGAATACACCAAGATCAATGAAACCTGTCCATGTGCAATAGAGGGTTCCAAGATGGAATGAAAGAATCGTATAATCTATAGCTAATATATTTTAGTCACTGGAAACGATGCAATTATCAGAACAGTGAATCGACAGGTGGCGCTGAGGTACACGACTTCCTGAGAATGCATACTTCGAACAGTAAGGTAAAATGACAATAAAAAAAATGTCGAGCACCTGGAAAGAATGTGCTTTATGTATGACATAAGAGATGCTCACTGATGTAGAAAGAAATTATTTGAACTTGGGAGGGATTAAAACGAGTGGAATAAAAGATGAAGAAAGAGTTGATATTGACTGCACTAGTGAACACAACTAGAGGATAGAAAAATAAGAGGTTGATAGTGTAGCTAGTGTAGAGGGAGGTGGAGTGTGTGGACATGTTGGTCCAGAACGAGAAAACAGAAATTCATAAATATGCTTCAAGTTCACCACGAATTACTTTATGAAAAAGAGGATAATGAAGATGTAGACAGCACTTGTAGTTTCAAAGTTAGTTATGCCTAAAGTTAAGAGGATAGAGATGAACTACTGCAGCCAAGTTAATTTTACGAGTTGTGACTTAAGACTTTGAACTCAACAGACTAGTGTTAACGGTGCACACACACACACACACACACACACACACACACACACACACACACACACACACACACACACACCACACACACACACACACACACACACACACACGTACATGGGAACTCTTCAAACATCAACAACAATTTCCAAACATTTGCCGAAAAAAACACAAAAAAGTACTGAGGAACATAGCATGTAGTCTGGCTGTTACGAAAGCGAGGATGTTTCCTCCCTTTTCTCCTCCCTCTCTTCCTCTCCCCTTTCTACCCTCTCTTCTCGCATCCTTTCAATCCTCCCCTCTCTCCAATTTCTCCCCCTCTACCCCTCTCTCCTTTTAAACAATCCTCTTTCTATCCCTTCTCCCCCTCTTCCCCTCAATCCTCTCTGTTTCCCCTCCCCTTCCCTTCATCTCTTCCTCCCTCCTCCCCTTCTCTTCCCACCATCCCTGCTTCCCTCGGTAAAAAATGGAGCCATTAAAATGTAAGCGGAGGAAGAGTGTCCCCAAGTTGTAATTAAGACAGTCTCTCTCTCTCTCTCTCTCTCTCTCTCTCTCTCTCTCTCTCTCTCTCTCTCTCTCTCTCTCTCTCTCTCTCTCTCTCTTATTTCCACAGCTTTTTTTTACAGAAGGCCAAGAGCAAGGAGCTGTTACTTACCCAGCTTATTTGAAAGCCTTTTTATTATGACACATACAAACAGGGAACAAGAGGTAGCTGGAACCAACTGTGGACCAGTAATTTCATTTGGTCAGCTAATTTTATTTCATTGATGTTATGTTGTACGAACATGTTCCAGATTGACTCATTCTATGAATGAATGATAGCAGATGAAGTTGTGTCCTTAAGAAAGGTACAGCCAGAGTGTAGTTGCTGTTTGCTGTCTGTCATGTTGTACAGAAGCTGTCTTCTCACTGTCCACGAAGTGAAGCCAAGTGTGGTACCTTGACAACATTGGCCTTGTGCATAACATTAAGGCTACTCACATCCCTTCAGTGGTTCTGCCGAAATGACGGATCTATCCAGGACGGGTTCTGGTGAGACATAAGTCGTTTTGCCTGGCTCTTTATTCTGTCCAGAAGCCGAAAATGTGTTGGGTGAGGCAATTTAAGAAAGTGGGACATACTCAAGGTGTCAGTGCTCTTGTGCCTCGTAGAGAGTTTTGCGTCCTCAGCTGCCGAGCAAATATGAGATACACTTTAGTAATGTTAGTTTCTTGGCTGATTTGCAGGCAATATTTACCACGTGGTTCTTCAGAGAGTTTGGAATAAAATTTCACCCCTATGATATCCACCTCATCCCCGGGTTCCAACACTCTCCCGATCATGGAGAACACCCTCCAGGTAGGTATATTCGTTCTTATCACTGCTCTAGTATTAACATTGTGGTGCCTAGAGACCAACATCATTTGTGTTTTCTCAGAAGCAAATGCAATCTGCCGTTGTTTACCCTAAGATCATATAACTGTAAGTAAGTGATTGATTTAACATTTCTCTCTGGAATAAGTAAATGTCAGAGTACAGTCATCTTACTAGGCAGGGGATTTTGGGATGAGGCGAAGGTCATGGAAGTAAACAATACATAACAATGGCCCAAACAAACTTCCCTACAGAACACTGGCACCCATTGAGTGTCTTGTTGATTAGATAAAAAAGGAGACAGTGACGTGTATGGCGATATCTTTAGAAAAAAAACAGTGAAAATAAGGAAATCTTAGTATGAATTATTCAGTTAAATTAAGTGTTCATTATTATAATTATTATTATTTATTTATTATTATTATTATCATCATTAAAATGATAACTGAAATAATAATAATAATAATAATAATAATAATAATAATAATAATAATAATAATAATAATAATAATAATATAATAATAATAATAATAATAATAATAATAATAATAATAATAATAATAATAATAATAATAAAATAATAATAATAATAATAATAATAAAACTAGTGGTAGTAAAGTTAGTAATATTTATAGAACTTTTACCTAAAAATAGTTTCCCCGGTCTTGAAATATACATTTACTAGTCAGTTTCAAGGTAAACTTTGTAGCAGCAGAAAATATGATGCTATTGTAAACTTCAGAGAAACTGTAAACACGACTAAAGTATTATTAATATATAATTTGTAAATATTTATTTTTATATTTATATTGCCCCTTGGCCTGGTGGTAAAAGCTCTCGCTTCACACGGTGAGTGTCCGGGTTCGATTCCCGGAGAAGGGGTGGAAACATTGGACGTGTTTCCTTACACCGGTTGTCTATGTTTACCCATCAGTAAAATGGGTACCTGGGTGTTAGTGAACTGGTGTGGGTCGCATCCTGGGACAAAACTGACCTAATTGCCGAAATGTTCTGCATAACAAGGGACTTTTTATATAGCAGTATATCATTGATGTCAGCTAGGCCTATGTACTTGTAATAAATAAAGATATTATTATATATATATATATTGTCAGCTTTATGAATTTTCTTTCTTTAACTCTATATTATAATTATTTCCTAGTATAAGATAAGTTATCTCACCTCAGGGTCATTGAAAGGCTCAGTCTTATTTAAGATATATTACCAATCAAACTGGAATACGACCTACAGCAGTCAACCACCTTTCAGGTGCCTATTTACTGGTAGGTATGGAGAGGCATCAGGAGTAATGTAACATTCCCAGTGTCTCCACCCGCTCCAGAATGATCCTGAGTACTTCGGTTGTAAACCGATGGATTTGTCATGTGAGCCACAAGCCATTTTTTTTTTTTTGCCTACGTTAAAGAGACAGAGAGGGCGAGTGAGAGAGAAAGAGAACGAGAGAGAGAAAAGGAAGAGAGAGAGCACTGCGGAGTGAATATTTCTCCCACGACAGGACAAGCCGGTGCTGGGGTTCAGGAAGTGTTTTGCCTTTTCAAACTACACAAATTTAAGCTAAACTTTTTGGGGCTATTTATTTTTGTGTAATTTTGGCTAAGTAACAATTGTGAGTGTATTTATGTTAGTGAGAGAGCGAGAGAGAGTGAGAGAGGAGAGATCTGAGAGAGAGCGGGAGAGATCTGAGAGAGGCGCATTTGGTCAGCGCTGAAAGACTGTCAGAGAGTTTTGTAAGCCAAGGGAATCCCCCCAAACCACACACTCTGAATAAACCTCCAGCCAGAGAAGACGACTGCCCAGCTGAGGGTGACAAGATTGAAAACTCGGCAAGTCTTGCATTGTGGCCAGGACAATATCAAGATATTGGTGGGATACGAACTGGACTGAAACCTCTATAGTCACATCTAAGACACCCACGATCATTTTACACTGTTCATTTTCTTAAACATTATTCAGCGTCTCACGCACACACACACACACACACACACACACACACACACACACACACACACACACACACACACACACACGACACACACACACCCCACACACACACACACACACACACACACACACACACACACACACACACACACACACACCCGTGGCCTAGTGGGTAAAGCTCTGCTTCACGCACGGAGGGGCGGGTTCAATTCGTGGGCAGAAACATCAAGGTTTCTTACATACACATACACACACATATATACAACATGCCTAGTGTCTAATGACATGTGCCTAGGACAAAATGGTAACTAACACACACACTCACACACACAACACACACACACACACACACACACACACACACACACACAACACACACACACACACACACACACACACACATAAACACACACACACACACCCACAATCACATGGAAACAAATCCACTCACAATCGCTTCAACAAAAGCCAATCGCCCGAAGACATTTCATCCTCTCTTGTGCTGTGCAAATTGTCAACAAAAGCTTTGATGCCTGGAGTGGTTCCATAGTGGGAAGATAACGTAGGTCTCTTATATATATATATCTCTATCTGTCTCTCTTTCTCTCTCTTTGTATATATATCTGTCTCTCTCTCTCTCTCATGCCTTCACTTTCTCTCCCATCTACTAACTTTGCTTCCACGACTTTCCTTGCCCTTTCTCCTGTCTCCCATCACTTTGTATTCTACTTCCATCAACTCCTTCGCTTTATCTTTTTCTCCTCTTCCCCTCCTTCCTCCTCAAGCAAAATTTTTCCTCCTTTCCGGTCTTCACATTCTTATCTTTCTCCTCTTCTCCTCTTCTTCCCTGTTTTGCTCCTCTTTCCTATATATCGGTATTCTTTTTATTCCCTCTCTTCCTCTTCCATCCTGTTTTGCTTCTTTTTCTCCATTTCCACATTTTGAATCATTATTTCTTACTCTCTTTCTCCTGTCACTATTTTTCTACCCAAGGATTTTCTTCCTTTTCAATCAATTATTTCCTTCCTCTTTTCCTCCTCTCTTATTTCCTCTTCCTTCTCTTACAAGTATTCAAGAAACTATTTTCTTGAATGACTGTCATGATTCGAATAAAAATGGTGAAAATATTGGCGTTTTTCGCGAATCCTCGCCAATTTGTAGATAACTCAGACACGCTGTGATATTTCTTGATGCGGAGACGCATTAGTCTTAAGAATTATTTTTTAAAAAATTATTTCTCTTTCATATTAGTATTTACTAAATATATTTATCTAAATTTTTCATTTTGTTTCAATTATTCATTTCACTTCGTGCTTGCCTCTTCATGCATGTCTGTCATTTTGCACTTTTGCAATGAATAAATTTAGATATTTGAATTCAGATTACATTAACCTAACTATAGCATTAAAACTAGGCAAAAGCAACGATCGAAAAAAAATATAACAGAATCCAGCCTTATAAAAAAAATAGAATTGATTGCAATTTTTATCCAAGTCCAGGAGATTATTACCTTTCTATCTTTAGTCTTAAACTGCAGCTCACTATGATACATTTATCCTATACGAGACACCTTTACCTTCCTTGAGAATGTGATACAGAGATCACGAAATCGCTCGAAGTTCCTAGACACACAGAGGGGAAACGCATGCTGCATACTTGGCTCGCGTCCGGCTTCGGAGGAACTGGAGGAGATTCATAATCTTTGACATATTGTACCATTGTATTCATGTTTGTGTTTTCTATAAATGTATTCTGTCTATTAATAAAGCATTTATATGCATGTATGTGTGTATATAGGATGGTGGTAGGAGAAGTGGAATATTCAAATGGCTTCAGAAAGAAATCCAAATATTCTTCCTTGAAGCCTTTTATCCACTTCTCCGAGGCTATGGGTCCCACAATTTGCACTAGAGGTGCACTCCCATCATATATATATATATATATATATATATATATATATATATATATATATATATATATATATATATATATATATATATATTTATTTTATTAACACATCGGCCGATTCCACCAAGGCAGGGTGGCCCGAAAAAGAAAAACTTTCATCATCATTCACTCCATCACTGTCTTGCCAGAAGGGTGCTTTACACTACAGTTATAAAACTGCAACATTAACACCCTCCTTCAGAGTGCCGGCACTGTACTTCCCATCTCCAGAACTCAAGTTCGGCCTGCCGGTTTCCTGAATCCCTTCATAAATGTTACTTTGCTCACACTCCAACAGCACGTCAAGTATTAAAACCATATGCCTCCATTCACTCCTATCAAATACGCTCACACATGCTTGCTGGAAGTCCAAGCCCTCGCACACAAAACTTCCTTTACCCTCCTCCAACCTTTCCTAGGCCGACCCCTACCCCGCCTTCCCTCCACTACAGATTTATACACTCTCGAAGTCACTCTGTCTCGTTCCATTCTCTACATGTCCAAACCACCTCAACAACCCTCCTCAGCTCTCTGGACAATCGTTTTGGTAATCCCGCACCTCCTCCTAATTTCCAAACTCCGAATTCTCTGCATTATATTCACACCACACATTGACCTCAGACATGACATCTCCACTGCCTCCAGCCTTCTCCTCGTTGCAACATTCATCACCCATGCTTCACACCCATATAAGAGCGTTGGTATAACTATACTCTCATACATTCCTCTTTACTTCCATAGACAAGGTTCTTTGTCTCCACAGACTCCGAAGTGCTCCACTCACCCTTTTCCCTCATCAATTCTATGATTCACCTCATCCTTCATAGACCCATCCGCCGACATGTCCACTCCCAAATATCTGAATACATTCACCTCCTCCATACTCTCTCCTCCAATCTGATATCCAATCTTTCGTCACCTATTCTTTTGTTATCCTCATCACCTTACTCTTTCCTATATTCACTTTCAATTTTCTTCTTTTACACACCCTACCAAATTCATCCACCAACCTCTGCAGCTTCTCTTCAGAATCTCCCAAAAGCACAGTGTCATCAGCAAAAAGCAACTGTGACAACTCCCACTTTGTATTTGCTTCTTTATCTTTTAGCCCAACACCTCTTGCCAAGACCCTCGCATTCACTTCTCTTACAACCCCATCTATAAATATATTGAACAACCACGGTGACATCACACATCCTTGTCTAAGGCCCACTTTTACTGGGAAATAGTCCCCTTCCCTCCTACACACTCTAACCTGAGCCTCACTATCCTCATAAAAACTCTTCACTGCTTTCAGTAACCTTCCTCCTATTCCATACACCTGCAACATCTGCCACATTGCCCCCTATCTACCCTATCATACGCCTTTTCCAAATCCATAAATGCCACAAAACATCTTTACCCTTATCCAAATACTGTTCACCTATATGTTTCACTGTAAACACTTGGTCTACACACCCCTACCTTTCCTAAAGCCCCCTTGTTCATCTGCTATCCTGCTTTCTGTTTTACTCTTAATTCTTTCAATAATAACTCTACCATACACTTTACCAGGTACACTCAACAGACTTATTCCCCTATAATTTTTGCACTCTCTTTTGTCCCTTTGCCTTTATACAAAGGAACAATACACGCTCTCTGCCAATCCCTAGGTACCTTACCCTCTTCCATACATTTATTAAATAATAGCACCAACCACTCCAAAATTATATCCCCACCTGCTTTTAACATTTCTATCTTTATCCCATCAATCCCAGCTGCCTTACCCCTTTCATTCTACCCACTGCCTCACGAACTTCCCTACACCCACAACTGGCTCTTCCACACTCCTACAAGATGTTATTCCTCCTTGCCCTACACACGAAATCACAGCTTCCTGTCTTCATCAACATTTAACAAATCCTCAAAATATTCTCTCCATCTTCCCGATACCTCTAACTCTCCATTTAATAACTCTCCTCTCCTATTTTTAACTGTCAAATCCATTTGTTCTCTAGGCTTCCTCAACTTATTAATCTCATTCCAAAACTTTTTCTTATTTTCAACAAAATTTGCTGATAACATCTCACCCACTCTCTCATCTGCTCTCTTTTACATTGCTTCACCACTCTTTTAACCTCTCTTTTTCTCTCCATATAATCTTCCCTCCTTGCATCACTTCTACTTTGTAAAAACCTCTCATATGCTAACTTTTCTCCTTACTACTCTCTTTACATCATCATTCCACCAATCGCTCCTCTTCCCTCCTGCACCCACTCGCCTGTAACCACAAACTTCTGCTGAACACTCTAACACTACATTTTTAAATCTACCCCATACATTTTCGACCCCATTGCCTACACTCTCACTAGCCCATCTATCCTCCAATAGTTGTTTATATCTTACCCTAACTGCCTCCTCTTTAGTTTATAAACCTTCACCTCTCTTTTACTTACTGATTCTATTTTCCTTGTATCCCATCTACCTTTTACTCCCACTGTAGCTATAACTAAAAAGTGATCTGATATATCTGTAGCCCTCTATAAACATGCACATCCTGAAGTCTACTCAACAGTCTTTTATCTACCAATACATAGTCCAACAAACTACTGTCATTACGCCCTACATCATATCTTGTATACTTATTTATCCTCTTTTTCTTAAAATATGTATTACCTATAACTAAACCCCTTTCTATACAAAGTTCAATCAAAGGGCTCCCATTATCATTTACACCTGGCACCCCAAACTTACCTACTACACCCTCTCTGCATGTTTCTCCCACTTTAGCATCCGACCTTATTTTAATCCACATAATCCTTGAATTTACACATTTATATTCCCTCTTTTCCTTCCATAACTGATCCTTCAACATTATTGCTACCCCTTCCTTAGCTCTAACTCTCTCAGATACTCCTGACTTAATCCCATTTATTTCTCCCCACTGAAACTCGCCTACCCCCTTCAGCTTTGTTTCGCTTAGGGCCAGGACATCCAATTCGACATGGGTTCGATCTCGGCTAGTCGCAGTGCTGTTATTGATTATATATATATATATATATATATATATATATATATATATATATATATATATATATATATATATATATATATATATATATATATCAATAACAGCACTGCGACTAGCCGAGGATTCGAACCCATGTCGGTTTGGGCCGCCTCATGGTAAGCTAAAATCACACATGACGCTCAAACCCACGGGACCACGCAATCTTACAAGAATCAAGCACCCAGCAGAGCTAGATGTTTTACCGTGATCCGAGGACATACGGTGGTGTGGGTGCTCTGAGCTTATTTTATTCTCCTCCCTGTTTGGTGTACTAGCCTCAAAAAACAGTATTTTATATTATTGTACCCACGAACGAGTGGTATTGATCAATAACAACACTGCGACTAGCCAAGATTCGAACCCATGCTGTTTTGGTCCACCTCATGGTGAGCGAAAACTACATGACCTCTAACCCACAGGACCTCAGCAGAGCTAGGTGTTTTACCGTCCTCGGATCACGGTAAAACACCTGCTGGGTGCGTGATTCTTGTAGGATTTGGGGGTCCTGTGGGTTAGAGTGTCATGTTAGATAGGATCGAGTGCAGACGAATGGTTTTTATGACTTGACGTGTTCTTGGAGTGTGAGCAAGGTAACATTTATGAAAGGATTCAGGAAAACTGGCAGACCGGACTCGAGTCCTGGAGGTGGGAAGTACAGTGCCTGCACTCTGAAGGAAGGGTGTTGATGTTGAAATTTTTTAACTGTAGTGCAGGCGCGCCTCTGGCAAGACAGTGATAGAGTGAATGATGATGAAAATGTTTCTTCTTTTCGAATCAACATGCCTTGGTGGAAAGCACCCATTGTAAAATTTTATAATAAATTAATATAAATAAATATATATATAATAAATATATATATATATATATATATATATATATATATATATATATATATATATATATATATATATATATATATATATATATATATATATAATATATATATATATATATATATATATATATATTATTGTTTAGACGAATCTTTATCTTCTCTTCCCACAAAATAATTTTTTTGACGCAAGTCGGGGTTGGGTGTGTAACTTTCCAGTCAATATTTCTACCGTTTCCTGCAGCATTTAATTCCCCGAAGCGCAGGTAAACATTGGAATTTTATCTGATGATTACAATGAAGAAAACGAAAGTTTGTGTAAATATGAACTTCTGCTCCGTCACGCGGATGACCCTTGTTTATTTTTGTTTATTTTTGTTTATTTTTGTTTTGATGCGTGACATTGACACACACACACACACACACACAACACCACACACACACACACACACACACACACACACACCTCAACAAGGCATGTACACCGTGTGCATCAGGCCCATTCTGGAGTATGCAGCACCAGTTTGGAACCCACACCTGGTCAAGCCCGTCAGAAATTAGAGAAAGTGCAAAGATTTGCAGCAAGATTAGTCCCGGAGCTAAGGCGCATGTCCTACGAGGAGAGGATAAGGGTAATCGACCTGACGACACTGGAGGACAGGAGGGATAGGGGGGATATAATAACAAGATATAAAATACTGAGAGGAATTGACAAAGTGGACAGGAACAGAATGTTCCAGAGATAGGACACAGCAACAAGGGTAAGAATTGGAAGCTGAAGACTCAGATGAGTCACAGTTATGTTAAAAAGTATTTCTTAAGTCACAGAGTTGTCAGGAAGTGGAATAGTCTGGAGAGTGACGTAGTAGAGGCAGGATCCGTATGGATCCTGCCTCTATATATCAATAACAACACTTGGACTATCCGAGGATTCGAACCCATGTCGTTTTGGCCCGCCTCATGGTGAGCGAAATCACATGACGCTCTAACCCACAGGACCACGCAAAAACACACAAGATGCAAAACAACCACAGGGAAGTTGAAAGATAGCTCTAAGCTTTTCGTGTTGCAATCAACACATCATCAAGAGCTAGCAATGTTGCAGAAATGGGTAGGAAGTCCATGTAGATGCGCTCAATGGAACGACTCTAGCTCGAATGAGATGGCATCAAGCAGACCAGTCCCAGGTGCCAGAAGATAAAGGCAAGATATTAAAAACGGTAGCAGTAGAGGCATACAGCAGCCCATCGCCATTAAATATATAGTAACTACCTAGTGACCAAAACATCAGTGACATGACAACTATCACACAATATATGTTTCGCTAGTAAATAAAATTTATGAGGCTGTGCCCAAAACTGAAAGTTGACCCTCCCTATAAATGTGGAAAAAATCTTCATCCCCTTGATTGTCAGTGAGGAAATATGCACATGGAAGTTGTATAGGCAAATTCCATACATAGCTTTAACAACAAGCGTAGATACGCACATAAGAATAAAAATAATGACAATAACAGTAATAATAATAATTACAATAATAACAATAACAACAGCAGCAACAACAACATAATAATAAGGAGGGGTGTTAATGTTGCAGTTTTATAACTGTAGTGTAAGTACGCCTCTGGCAAGACAGTGATAGAGTGAATGATGATGATAATAATAATAACATTAACAATAATAATAATAATAATAATAATAATAATAATAATAATAATAATAATAATAATAATAATAATAATAATAACAATAACAAAACAAAAATAATAATAATAATAGTAATAATAATAAAATAATAATAACAATAATAATAACAAATATTTTTTTCAACGAACCGGCCATATCCCACTGAGGCAAGGTTACCTAAAAAAAAAATTAAAGTTTTCTTTTTAAATTTAGATTTATACAGGAAGAAGGGTTACTATCCCCTTGATCCCGTCATTTTAGTCGCCTCTTACGACACGCATGGCTTACGGAGGAAGAATTCTTTTCCACTTCCCCATGGAGATAAGAAGAAAGAATAATAAGAAGAACTATTAAGAAAAAAAATAAAACCAAGATGGGTATATATATAATATATATATATATATATATATATATATATATATATATATATATATATATATATATATATATATATATATATATATATATGCGTTCACATGCATGTGTAGTGTGACCTAACTGTAAATAGAAGTAGCTAGATATACCTGTTATCCAGCGTGTTTATAAGACAGAACAAAAACACCAGCAATCCTACCATCATGTAAAACAATTACAAGTTTCTGTTTCACACTCAACTGGCAGGACGGTAGTACCTCCCTGGGTGGTTGCTGTCTACCAACCTGGTACCACAGGACGGTAGTACCTCCCTGTGGTTGCTGTCTATCAAGCTACACAGGATGGTAGTACCTCCGGTGGTGCTGTCTACCAACCTGGTACCACAGGACGGTAGTACCTCCCTGGGTGGTTGCTGTCTACCAACTGGTACCACAGGACGGTAGTACCTCCCTGGGTGGTTGCTGTCTACCAACTTGGTACACAGGAAGTACTCGGGTGGTTACTCACCAAAGGCACAGGACGTAGTACCTCCTGGGTGGTTGCTGTCTACCAACCTGGTACCACAGGACGGTAGTACCTCCCTGGGTGGTTGCTGTCTACAACGGTACCACAGGACGTAGTACCTCCTGGTGGTTGCTGTCTACCAACTGGTACCACAGGACGGTAGCACCTCCCTGGGTGGTTGCTGTCTACCAACTGGTACCACAGGACGGTAGTACCTCCCTGGGTGGTTGCTGTCTACCAACCTCCAACTCTCTTCCAACATTCCTCCAACTCGCTCATTCCCTCTTCCAATTCTCCCTCCCCAACATTAATCTAACAATCCTCCAACATTCCTCCAACACTTCTCCAACACTCCTCCACGACTCCAATTCTCTCTTCCTCCTCCAACACCCCCTCCAACACTCTCTCCCTCCAATACTCCTCCAACACTCCTCCAACACTCCTCCAACACTCCTCCAACACTCCTCCAACACTCCTCCAACACTCCTCCAACTCAACCCCCTCCAACACTCCAACACTCCTCCAACACTCCAACACCCTCAACCTCCTCCAACACTCCTCCAACACTCCTCCAACTCCTCAACACTCCTCAACCTCCTCCAACCTCCTCAACCCCTCAACCTCCAACACTCCTCCAACACTCCTCCAACACTCCTCCAACACTCCATCAACAAACATTCCCTCTATCTTCTAACACCTGCCTTTCCCAAACAATCCCTCCATCGTACACTACTCCCACCATCCTCCAATACTCCCACCATCCTCCAATACTCCCACCATCTTCCAATACTCCCACCATCCTCCAATACTCCCACCATCCTCCAATACTCCCACCATCCTCCAATACTCCCACCATCCTACATTAATACATGTCACCTCCAAGCTTGTATTCCATCACCACAGAGGGAGCTACACACGCTTGAATCTTTAATTAAAAAGTTGTAGCAAGTCGTGTGGAGAGGGAGGGGAGGGGGAGATAGTGGACCAGAAATTGGGGTAGTGGGTGGGGAGGCAGCTAGGGAGGAGTGAGAAAGAGTTAGTTGGGAAGAGACTAAGTGGGTTTGGGAGTGGGGGTTAGAGGGAAAAAAGAGGCTTGTAGGTAAGAGGAAGGAGGGAGATTTAGTAGGGGAGGGGAAAGGGAAAGGGAAAGGTCTCAGTAGGAAACCAAAGAGATGAAGACGGGCACCCTGGTAGGTAATGGGAGTGGGGTTAGAAGGGGAAGAAAAGAAAGTATAGTTAAGTGGAGGGAGGTGAGAGGGGGAATGGAGGGGAATGAAGGAAGGTGACGGATGGAAATGCAGAGGGGAGAGACAAGGTCATCAAAATTCATGGTCCAGGTATATTATTTCAAACCTCACACCTTCCCTTCACTTGGTGAATTTTAGGAGGGGTGGGTGAGAGGGTGTTGGTGAGGGACTTGGTTAAGGTGAGGAAGATGGGTGAGGCTGTGAATGTTTGTGAGGGTGATGGAAGGGGTGAAGGAGAGATTTATAGGACTGGTTAGAATAAGACCTGAATCTTTGTGAGGTAAGGCTAGATCTCTTTCCCCTTCTCCCTCTTCTCTTTCTTTCTCTCTTTCCCTTTCTCTCTCTCTCTCTCTCTCTCTCTCTCTCTCTCTCTCTCTAACCTTATTTTCGCATCTCCCTCCCTCGCACACTTTACAATCACATTTGCTCTTCATATTTTCCACTGAATTTCAAACTAGAGCAAAAGGAAAAACCAGAATTCTGAATTCTTTTCGCCGTAAATTTTGTGTCGTTTGTGGGGTGGACTAGTGAGATGCTCCTGTTGCTGGAGGCCTCGGCCCTTCTTACATATTTATTTTGAAAAGTATACGCATGTGTCTGGATATCTTATATATATATATATATATATATTATATATATATATATATATATATATATATATATATATATATATATATATATATATATATATATATATATATATATATATATATATATATATATATATATATATATATATATATATATATATATATATATATATTTGTTCTTTGGAAAATTTTGGCGAGAAGTTGTAATAGATGGCGAAGCTATTTGTGAGAGTATGTAAAAGAAGGAAATTAAAAAATAAATAAAAGTGATCATAAAAAAGAGCAACGTGATGAGAATAAGAGAAAAGTCTAGGCAATGAAAGATTGAATATTAGATTGGAGGGAAAGAGTATGAAGGAAATGTGTTCAGTTATTTGGGAGTGGACTTGTCGCCGGATGGTTACATGAACGATGAGGTGAAAAATGAAAGGAGATACAGCCTATGAGAGGCTGTATCTCCTTCCTAACTTCCTTCAGCTCTGACTATTCGAAACTCAAGGAAGGCATTCTAAACACTTCAGACTCAATAGTACTGAGAATTCACTGAGAACGTCTTCACGGGACACTTGTGATATTTTGAAAAGACTTGTTACCAGTTCACTAAGATTCATATCGCATTATTTGAGAACCATTCAAAAGAGCTCCTCAGTATAATTTTTAAATAACAGTGTTTCTAGTTACTGTAATATCAGTAATTCATTTCCATGAGGACCACAGTATTATTTGTAACTTGGATATCATTTGAGTCTTCTTGTGTAAAGACCGACAGAAAGTAATGGCTAAAAAAGTCAAGCACATTTCTTTCTCATTTGCCAGTAAGTTGGCTAGAGTTTGCTTCAGGTGTACACAGATTTCCTCTAACCTTTCTTCTATATTTTTTCGGAACCTTTAGAATTTGTCTTTCATTAATTTGCAACTTAATTTCATAGTCCTGTTTAGCTTTTCTTTCCTCTGTCTTTTAATATGATCATATTGATTATTAAGGCGACCCTCACCTCATATAAATTCCTCTCTTTCTTTCCCAAGAATATTTTAATCTTCTATTCATGTCTTTGGGATAATTACTAAAGAGTTTGAAGCCTTACGGAATATATTTGAACCTAACTATGAAGTTTGAACCTTCTGTAAAGATGGTAACTTTACTAAGGAGGTTGAAATATCATGAAAAGACTGGAACCATACAAAGGAGACTGAAACCTTATTGGAAAATATGGGCCCTTTCTAATTAGCTTCGAAGGTTGATGAGAAGACAGAACCTTTACTATGGAGTCTGTAACCTCACTTGGGACTGTCAGATCATAAAAAGATAATTTTATACTTACTGAAGAGTTCTAAGACTCATACGTTTTGAACTTATCTAGATTCAGCATACCTCTAGTGCCACCTTGAAACTGCAACATATCACGTATTGAAAGTTTTTTTTTTTTTCAATTATTATTAATTTTTCTGTCCAAAAAAATTCTTCTTACATTAATGGTCAGGTTTATTAAAAGGGATTAAACCCTATTTATTATTAGGGTCATTAGGGCTACACGTTATCTGTTTTTCATCAGCTAAGAATATTTAATCTTTCAACATTTACATACCGAGAGTCGTACACCTATAGCTGTATGTATGTATCTCTGTTATTACGAACACAGGTGTAGTCTGGTGGCCTGCACACCTGGCTGTAGCATGATAACCAAGTAGGAACCAACAAAAATGCAGCAGAGAGAGTAAATCCCAAATGGTAATCAGGCATGTTCAATATATCAGTGGATATGTACAATAAGGCAAATGCAAGAAAGAGACATGGCGAGAACCGTTGCGATCAGACTAGAAGGTAAGTCTGACAAGGTTGATTCACGAGTGTACCACATCGCTTCACAACTTTGGTGGGCTTCCTTGTCATTGGTGGTTGAACCAAGGTTCGAATATAAGGATGCTGGCCCTACTCGTTATACTTTTAGCAACTGCATACGCTGGTCAGAGGACATACCTATATGGGTATGTGACATACGTCAAATAAAATGTAACATACTCTTAGCATGCCACATCTGTAATATTCGTTGGTTGGTTAAATGGGGTTTAAAGCCTATCGACTACACTTGGGTCACTAAGGCTACACTACCTTTGCACTACCAGTATATATAACGTTGAAAGAAATACACTTCTCGGTGTATATATTTAGTATGCCATTATATTATTATTATTATTATTATTATTATTATTATTATTATTATTATTATTATTATTATTATTATTATTATTATTATTATATAATAACAATAATAATTATAATAATAATAATCATAATCATAATCATAATAATAAAATTTATTTTATTAATAATTCATTATAATTATCATTATTTCTCGCTTTGCGTATCATACGTAACTCGGGGAAAAAATACTCTAATCCACAATATTCCGGGAAAAAGAATCACTTAAGATCCTGCAAGAAAGTGCGAAGAAAACGGGTGAAACAAGATGTCCAGGAAATCTAAAACTGGCGGGGAGAATTGTCTAGGGAAATAGTGCAGGTGCGGCTGAAGGTGGTGGGGGAAAATTGGTCTCAAGTTTCAGGCTTCCAGCCGGGAACTTCATCTCTTGTGAATGGCATCAAATTGGGAGATTTTGAAGCCAAGCGAAGTGTTTCAGCGGTCATCAGAAGTCTGGATTTATTTGTATTTGCATTTCTCTTTTAGACTTTGTTTTAGGTATTTTGATTTTTTCATGTCCTCCATACCAAGATATATTATGTTATCTCCCTTACTCTCCTTTGTCCTCTTCCCCTTACACCGCACCTTCTTCATCACTCCCCTTCTCCACTCTTCTCTCCTTCCCTTCACTCCCCTTCCCTTGTTTCCTCCTCACTATTCTTTCTGCCCACTTTCTCCCCATCTCCCGCTTTCATGGTTCGTCGCCCCACTCTCCTTGATCCCTCCTCATGCTCCTCTTTCCCTTGCTCTCCTTGCCTTTCCCACTATGTTCCCTCTCTCCTTTTTATTCTAGCCCCGTCTTCCAACTCTCCTCTACCTTTTTACCTCCCTTCCTTCTCTATATCTGCCACCTCTTGCTTCGCTCCCTCTCCATTCATCTCTCAAAAAATGCCTCCCTCCCTCCCTCTCTCCCTTGTTTCGTGTATTCCCGATAGTCACGTTGTATTATCATTACTGAAGATCAATGGTTCGATCCCTGGCCTGGCGGCGGCATTGAGAACCAACGAAGAGGACAAGCTACCTCATTCGCGTTTAATCAGAGGTGAGGTGAAAGCTGGAGAAAGAGCAGACAGCCATGAGTGTCTCTCAGCTCCAGCTGAACGTCACCATGTCTCTCACTGTTCCCTGAATAGCCAATATTGTAGCTCCTTCCTCGAATTTGTAAATAGTTCATCGCTACTATAATTTGTTTTGCTTAGAAAATGTTGAGGCCCTGCTCCAGGACCCATTATGTGCCTATGCAATCTTTACATTATCGCCCACAGTATAAATACGCGGTGACTCACCCTCAGGATGAACATCATGAGTGTTACCGAATTTGCTTTACTATTGAGGTGGACAGACAGGCAAATGACACCGAAAATGAAAGCAACAAAGTTTCATTAAAAATTTATTTTAAATTTAATTCAAAAGTTCAATAATACGACAGTATGTATTTTTTTCTATTCCAATTTCAAAACTCTAAAACAATAATGACTAATAATATAACTCTATTTGACAGTAAATACGAAGGATAAACTGAAGTAAGAAGGTTAAAAATATATCTTGTGGAAAGAGCTCATGTTGACAAGTCATTCAAATAACTGCAGACTTTCACCAACTGCTAAGAGAAAGTTTAGCAACACGTCAGCTGGGACACTTGGAGTTCTCCCAGGTACAACCTAGACAATTACAATCTTAACAAACTCTCAGAATCACTTAAGTATTCAGTAGTCTTAAGCTATAATTTAAATAATTCAATGTGATGAGGCTCATTTACGTTACATATTAAAAGGAATTAATATAAAATAGATGAGTATGTAACTTACATGTGTAGCATATAAACGATCGTTCACACACAGCAGGTAAATACTACCTGTGCATATTATCTAAGCACAAAATAATGGATTAACATTGACAAAGAACATGTTGACAAGCTACAGTGGTATGTATGGCAATGGGTATGAGATACACCATAACGCTATTAAACTAATTCCTAGCTCTGTGGTACCATTCTCAGCTCACAACCGAAAGACTCAAATTCAATCCCGAAAAGTCGAGATTCTATGCACGTTTCTCTTACATTGTCCCCAGTTCATCTAGAAGCAAAAAAGGCACGTTTATATTAGCCGACTGTTGTGGGAGGTATTCTGTATTAGAAATACTATCATTTTATGAGTGTAAAGCTTTGAAATGAGCTCAGGTGGGATAACAACTCTTAGTCTGTAAATTCAATGTTAAAAAAAAGTGTTTACGAAGGTAAATTATTAAGGCAACTGTTTGGGGTTACTGTCTTGTTAAGTCACTGTCCCTTTAGGTTACTGTCTTGTTAGGCCATTGTCTTGTTAGGTCACAGTCTTGTTAGGTCACAGTCTTCTTAGGTCACAGTCTTCTTAGGACAGTCTTGTTAGGTCACAGTCTTCTTAGGTCACAATCTTCTTAGGTCACTATCTTGTTAGATCACAGTCTTGTTAGGTCATAGTCTTCTTAAGCCACTGTCTTCTTAGGTCACAGTCTTCTTAGGACTGTCTTGTTAGGTCACAGTCTTGTTAGGTCACAGTCTTGTTAGGTCACAGTCTTGTTAAGCCACTGTTTTGTTAGGTCACAGTCTTGTTAGAGCACAGTCTTGTTAGATCACAGTCTTGTTAGGTCACAGTCTTGTTAAGCCACTGTCTTGTTAGGTCACAGTCTTGTTAGGTCACCATTTTAACCATGACGACTTATTCTCTTTTTATATTCGTTAAGGAGTGCCGTTCATCCCATTAAATATACATCAGCAACGGTGTTTTTCCTGTTGATATGCATTAAAGGGTAACATTCATTATGCTTAATGTGCGTTAACGGGTGTGCGTATCCGGTTTAATATGGGTTTAAGGAGGGGCACCTACAGTGATTAATGTGCTTTAATAGGTGACGATTATCCGGCTTAATAGGGGTTAAGAATTAGCACTCATCCTGTTTACCGTGTTAAGGGATGATGCTTGTACTGTTTAATATGGGTTAATGGGTGAATTTTATTCTATTAAATGCGCGTTAAGGGATGACTCCTACTATAATATGGGTTAATGCACAAATAACCCTCACATAACGACGTTTCGGGCCGACTTGAACTAGTAACACTGTGTCACTAATTAAGTCGGACCGAAACGTCGTCATAATGTTTCTTTCTCCCATGTGAGGTTATTTGTGTATCTAGAGTATACCTTCCTGGCGAGGGTTTCGGGGTCAACGCCCCCGGGGGCCCGGTCTGAGACCAGGCCAGTCACGGTATTGCGTCTTTCTGTTCTTTATAATATGGGTTAACTTGGATGAACGTACATTAACGCTATATATGTTACTTTAACATTATTAAACGACAAAATAATATTGAAAATGTTTGAAAAAATTATATATTTTAACAAAAGTTTAATAACACGGGAGTATACGTAATTATTTCTACTCTAATATCAAATCTCTAAGGTAATAATAACAAATAATATATCGTATTTTAGAGCTAACAGAAGTCATTAACTTACCTTAGAAACGCAGGTTAGAAGAGTGAAGAGTCCAGATGAAGATAGAAATGTGCTGCTATGAGGTATCTTTATTATGGAGACGTTTCGCTAACGTGTTGCTTTACCAGTTAAACACAGAGAATAATAATGAAGACAGTAGAATACGTGAAGTACTTGTCTGACAGAATAAATCCAGATATAATCTCAGGCATACTGATTCACACAACTTAGGGGACACACTGACTGCTAAGAGGAGGTTAATCAGCTTCCCAGGTACTAACCAGACAATTAGATTAATTACATCTTGCCCTCAAGCATTTCACATATTTTATATAACAATATGCTATATAATTTCAAGATGATTTGGTTCACTTATGTTAAGACACTGAAATACGTAAATTGAATAAGCATAATTCTCACGATACGTTAGCAACAGTCACGCTATGAAAATAAATACACAAAACGGACACACTTTTGTCACTGGAGTTGTAAGTGGTATGGAGATACAGACAAACTGTAGAAAAGGACATTTGTGGGCATGGGCGGATCTTCTATGAGACTAATGAAGCTTAAGTTTCAGGGCCCCTAATCCCGGACGGACCCCATAAGCGACTTTAGTCCACATTGCTTAAAAATTTTGGGTCTACTGTATAAAAAGTTTTTTTTTTTAATAATGTAGTGTAATTCAATACAAAATAATAGTTAAAATAAAAATTAAAAGGTTATTAAAGTATCATGTAGGCCAAGCCGTTGCTGGTTACGAAGGTGACCCATAACAGTTCAAGTTTCAGGGCCCCAGAGATGTAGGTCCGCCGCTGTTTGTGTATAGTTCAGAATATTCATTAATGGATGCGTTAAACCACGAATGGCTTCGCATCCACGTTTTCTTTAATAAATGTCCTAAACCGTACACAAGTAACCATATCCACATTTTACCAAGAGGTCTTGTTCAACATTTAACTAAATTTTAAATGAGAACAGTGAACAGTGAGAGAACAACAAAGAGCAATAAGGTACAATAACGTGACGAACAATACACAAATAACCCGCACATAGGGGAGAGGAACTTACGACGACGTTTCGGTCCTACTTGGATCATTTACGAAGTAGTCGTAAGCTCCTCTCTCCTGTGTGTGGGTTATTTGTGTATGGAGAGAACAAGACAGAAAGATAAGCATGATAACGTTACTATTAATATGTGTTTAACATGTGTACAGGGTTGATGTTCAGGGCTGGCGCTTAGTGATTAATATTTGGTTACTGGTAACGCTTAGTGTTTAAATTGTGTTAAGAGGTGAGGTTTAATGTGTTTTTATGGGTTATTTTTAATTTTAAATACGTATTTAGGAATTATTCTTAATGTTTATGTGGCTTGAGGAGTGGTACTTAATGTTAAATATGTGTTTAGAGGTAACATCTAGTGTTAGGAGTGATGTTTATTGCTAAATATGTATTTAGTGGTTACAGTGCTTAACACGTGTTTAAGGGGTGACGATTAATGTTTAATGTCTTTAATATGTGTTTAATAATGTTAATATGTGTTTAATAATGTTAATATGTGTTTAATAATGTTAATATGTGCTTAATAATGTTAATATGTGTTTAATTATGTTAATATGTGTTTAATGATGTTAATATGTGTTTAATAATGTTAATATGTGTTTAATAATGTTTAATAATGGTAATATGTGTTTAATAATGTTAATATGTGTTTCATAATTCTTTAATTTGTGTTTATTAGTGACACTTGGTTAATAATGTGTTTATTAGTGATGTCTAGTGTTTAATGTTTTAATGTGTATTTAGAGATGATGTTTATTGTTTAATATGTGTTTAAGGGTATCAGTTAATGTCATAAGATATATCTGCAACGAAGTTTTGCAGGTCAGTGTCTTCATAATACAGATACACACTTTTTACTCATGTGTCTTTTTTCATCCTCCAGGTGGCGCTTAGTGTTTAATATGTGTTTAGGGATGACTCTTATTGTTCGATACGTGGGTGTATTATGATTGGCAGCTCACTCAGCTCACATACTGAGTATCCGTGGTTCGATCTCGGACATGGAAGGAAATGTTGGGTATGATACTGCCCCCGTTCACCTAGCAGTAAGTAGGTGCGTGGATGTTAGTCGACTGTTGTGGGTCGCATCCTGGTGGATGGTATACCTCAGATAGGGCTGGGCTTTGAAATGAGCTGAGGCAGGATAACAGCTCTTGGCCTGTAAAATTGATGTGCGTGAAAAAGAGTGACGCTTTGTGTTTAATATGAGTTTAAGGGGTAACAGTTTAATATGTGTTTGGTTTGACACTGTTTAGAATGTATTTAGTGGGGTACTTAGTGTTTTAATATGTGTTTTAGGTGTGATAGTGTTTATGTGTTTAATGTGTGTCTAAGGGTGACGCTTATCCTGTTTCAACTTTTTTTTCTGAATGTGATGTCAGCAGCGAAGGCACAATAGAAACATACACTCTATTATGTTGCTATGTGCTATAGCGAACGCCTTCGTCATTGTCTGGAATCTTATTCTTGTGTTACAAGTCATTTCAGTCTCTGTATCTCTCACTCTCTCTTTGTCTCTGTCTTTCTCTCTCTCTCTCTCTCTCTCTCTCTCTCTCTCTCTCTCTCTCTCTCTCTGTCTCTCTCTGTCTCTCTCTCTGTCTCTGTCTGTCTGTCTGTCTCTCTCTTTTACACACGGCTTTACAAGGTTAGGTTAAGGTTGCTAATTTTATTAACAAGCTAAGATCTGTTACTTATATCAGCTCATTTGAAAGCCTTTTTATTGTTATGAGACATACAAATAGGGAACAGGATGAAGTTGAAGCCATCTATGGGCCAGCGATTCTCTCTCTCTCTCTCTCTCTCTCCTCTCTCTCTCTCTCTCTCTCTCTCTCTCTCTCTCTCTACTTGAGCTGGAGTTTTGTAACTGCCTCAGGAAGATGCCGCTGCCGTCGTCCTCCCGGAGGTGTATTGGGAAAGCATTATTATTGAAAAACTGTCTGCAAGTTCTTTCTCGAACCTGGAGAGATGTAGCAGCGACTTGGGTTCTGGTGGTGGTGCCTTGGGTTCTGGTGATGGTTTGGGTTCTCGGGGTGGTGGCTTGGGTTTTGGTGGTGGTGGTTTGGGTTCTGGTGGTGGTGGCTTGGGTTCTTGTAGTAGTGGTGGCTTGAGTTCTGGGGGTGGTGGTGGCTTGGGTTCTGGGGGTTGTGGTGGCTTGGGCTCTGGTAGTGGTTGATGGTGAGTGGTGGTTTCTGGTGGCTAGAACTCTGGTGGTGCTGACTGGGGCTCTAGTGGTGGTGGTGATGGTGGTTTTGTTTTGTTCACTGGGGTAGTGATGGGGGTTGGAGGTCAGTTGATTGTGGTGGTGGTGGTGGAGACGGCTAAGGTTCTGGTGGTGGTGTGTTCTGGTATGTATGTGATGTTCTACTAGTGCTAGCGGTGTTCTGGTGGTGATGGTTCTGGTGAATGGAGTTCTGGTCACAGAAGTTCTGGTGGAGGGTTCTGGTGGCGGTGGTGGTGGTTAGGATGGTGTATATGATGGCTGTGGTTCCGGTGGCGATGGTGAAAGTGTTTATAGTGGTGGTTATGGTCAAGGTGTTGATGGGGGTGGTGACTGTGGTGATGATGGTAAAGGTGTTAGTGGTGGCGGTGATGATAATGGTAGTGGTGGTAAAGATGTTGGTAATGTTGGAGGAGGTTGTAGAGATGGTGTTAGTGGTAGATATGGTGGTGGTGGTGGTGGTGGTGGTACAGTTGTTGTTATTGTTGTTGGCGGTGGTGGCAGAGATAGTGGTAGTGGTAGTGGTGGTGTTGATGGTGGTGGTGACTGTCGTAAATGGAGTTCTGGTGGTGGTATTTTCTTCCCAGTTCTCTTCCGTCCTTTACTTACTATAGTTTATTTTCCCCCCACATCATCTTTGACTGAAACACGAGTACAGGAGTCCCCGCCCTCTCTCTCTCTCTCTCTCTCTCTCTCTCTCTCTCTCTCTCTCTTTGCTCTTAAACTTGCCTCTAGTAACGTTGCTCATCCTCCAGGCTACCTCTTTATGACTGACATCTCCCACTATCATTAGCACTGCTCTGGGCATATGGGCTTTACCTATTACTACTTCCGTTGATCATTACAACTCATGCCTTGAGTTTTCCAATTTTGTTTGTGCATACAATGTAGCATATTGGACCAACCCGCATAAAGAATTTAAATTACTGTGAGGGACTCAAAGTCATAAATATGTACTCTCTGGAGAGGAAGAGAGATATATCATAATATATATATGGAAGGTACTTGAGGGCCTAGTCCCATAACTGCTTACCACTGTACAAGCAAGAGATAGTAAGAGATGTGAGAAAAATGCCAAATAAATACAGTAAAAAGTAGTAATGCTTTGGGCACAATAAGATAACATGGTATCAACATCCCTAGACCCAAACATTTATATCTTACTGGAGGTTATCAGAAACACTGCCGGAACAAGCGAATTAATTTCCAAGAGGGAACTCGACAAGTACCTCGATTAAGTGCCAGATCACCCATGCTGTAATATGGGCCAGCGGGCCACCACCAGCAACAGTCTGGTTGCTCAGGCAAGAACTAAATGGGTCTGGCCCAGGGCCGGGTCTTGAAACAGAAAACTCTCGAAACCCGTCACAGGTATATAAAAAATATATAACTTTATTTATCTCTCTCATATCCTTATTACTGCTTCACGATTATTAGTACCAATCCTACCACTTATTATATATATATATATATATATATATATATATATATATATATATATATATATATATATATATATATATATATTTTAATTATCTCGTTACAAGACATCATGCTGGGAATATTACAGCTGTCTTCATAGTAAACTTAGCATCTGTGCCAGTTAAAATGTCTAAGGTTTCCTTGGCTATCTGCTTATTTCATATTCCACTCTAGTTTGATATCCCGTCTGCATTCTTGAACTTTTCTCTCACTAAGGTCTGGATCGAAATTAGGATTCTTAGGATAGGTGGGGTTACGGTAGACACGATGAGGTCGGGAATTCATGTATGTGTGCATTTGTGTGTGTGTATGTGTGTGTGCGGACGCGCGTGTGCATTTGTCTTTGTGATTCCCTTTGTGTTTGTGCATTTTTGTTCTGTTGTGCACGTATTTCAGTGTGCGTTCGTGTGGGCGCATGTTCATGTACATTCCCGAATGTGTGTTCGTACAAGACCTAAAAAATTACGAACGCGTCACATACTCAACACGAAAAGAGGCTCACACTTTAAAAAAAAAATAGAAGTAAAAACAAAATATGCAAATATTTTCTCGCTCCAAAAAATCTAGTCACATTTGCAAACGAATACACGAAATTCCTAAAACCCTGAAAACAAAACAAAAAAAATGCGGAATTGTCTTCAAGGTCTTGCTATTCCTCTCTGGCAACATTGTCGGCGGAAAGGGACAAGAAAATGCCCCTTCTAGAATTTCCAAGTGTGACCTGAGGAATTCTAGCGAGAGATTTCACAAAATTTAAGATGATAAAAATTTCAAGAGGTAAAACTCTAGTTTTATTCGGGAAGAGTGCCATAAATTCTCACAGATTGAACTTGACCTAAGTCTAAAGGGCGATGAATGTTAGAAAAAGGTAATTTCTCTTCTCGCTCTCTCTCTCTCTCTCTCTCTTTCTCTTTATTTCTCTCTCTCCCCTCTTCTCTTTTTTTCTTTTTTTCTTCTCTCCCTTCTCTTCTCTCCATTCTCTTCTTTCTCTGCTCTAATTTCTCTTCTCTAATTTATCTTCTCTTCTTTCTCTTCTCTTCTTTGTCTTCTCTCCTTTCTTTTCTCTCTTTCTCTTCTCCATCTCTCTCTCTCTCTCTCTTACTCTTCTCTCTCTCTCTCTCTCTCTCTCTCTCTCTCTCTCTCTCTCTCTCTCTCTCTCTCTCTCTCTCACTCTCTGTGATGGCATAAAGGAGATGTAGCATGATGCTAGTGGTGTTACTGAGCTGGAAGAAGGTAGACTGAATGACAAGTCTGGGTCTGATGGTATGACTTTCATTCGGATCCTGGTGGTATGAATAAGTTGCATAATATTGTTATGAAAAAAAAGTGCTACACGCTGATGTTGTATAATGAATTATATGATTGTGAACAGACTGATTGTGAAACTCCTATGATATTAATAACGTGCTGAAATATGATCGTGGTGGCATTAATAATTTATTCGATAATACTGGCTGTAAGAATGGATTTAAATATGATAATGGTGATGAAAATGTGTAAAAAATATATTGATGGGGCCATTTTTTTTTTAAAGAAATATAATTACGTTCGTAAGAATTTGGTAAATTGTCCTTCTGGTAGCAATATTTTAGTAAATTATGTTTCTGGTAGAAAGAATAGGTTAAAATATCATCCTGTTAAAATATAATTCTGAAAATGCGAATGAGTTGCAGTATAATTACAGCATGATGCTGGCTGCGTCGAAGTGTGTAGAGAAGAATAAACTAAATTATTACCAATTATTTGAGAGCAATAGTTTTCAAGATTATAATTGAGGTTTCTGATCTTGCAGACTTTCCTGTTTCGTCTGCTTGTCCCTGTAGCCTTGCTTGGCCAGTTTTCTTGGCCCTGCGAACTTGCTTGACTAATCTGCTTGGTCCTGCAACTCTCGTGGCCAGTGTGCTTGATCCGTCAGACACTCGTGGACAGTTTTCTTGGCCCTGCAGCTGGACGCTTCACCTGAGACAACACAAGACTTAGCTAAGGAGGTGTGTGACCATTTCTGTCCTTGCTCCAGTTGACCAAACTCATTAAAACTTCACTTGGTGTTACTCTTACCTCCTTGCTCTCTCTCTCTCTCTCTCTCTCTCTCTCTCTCTCTCTCTCTCTCTCTCTCTCTCTCTCTCTCTCTCTCTCTCTCGTGTAAGAACAACGTTCAAACAATGCTTCCTTCACTGGACGTTGCCTCGATGCTTGTGAAGGGCTCTTGATCTTCACCTGCACTCACCTTCCTCAGATCAACCTTGCTTACCTTCCTCTCTCTCTGAGTGCTGTATGACCCTTACGGGTTTAACGTCTTCCCATAAATGACATGAATAATGCTCCAGCTACATTCATTCTTCATTTTTACAAGTCTCTATTTCAATCAACTTTTTAATTCCCTCTCCTCTCTCTCTCTCTCTTTAATTTTCTTCATTTTCCTTCTCTTACCATCATCTACCAATTTTATTATCAATTTAACATGCTCATACTCTCACTTTTCTATCTCATTTACTCTTCTTTTCCCATCTCCATACTGCCTCTTCCCTCATCCTCACCTCCCTAACTGCTACTCCCACACCCAGCACTGGTACCCCCACACCCAGCACTGACACCCCCACACCCAGCACTGACACCCCCACACCCAGCACTGATACCCGCACACCCAGCACTGTACCCCACACCCAGCACTGATACCCCCACACCCAGCACTGACACTCCCACACCCAGCACTGCTGCCCCACACCCAGCACTGTAACCTACACCCAGCACTGATACCTCCCACCCAGTACTGGTAACTCTACACCCAGCACTGATACCCCCACACCCAGCATTGACACCCCCACGCAGAACTATACCCCGCACCCAGCATTGACACCCCACACCCAGCACTGATACCCAACCACCCAGCACTGATACCACTCACACCCAGCACTCATACCCCACACCCAGCACTGATACTCCAATATCCCAGCAGTGATACCCCTATACCCAGCACTGCTACCCCTACACCCAGCACTGGAAACCTTACACCCAGCACTGATACCCCCGCACCCAGCACTGGTAACCGTACACCCAGCACTGATACCCTGCACCCAGCACTGACCCCCACCCAAACTGATACCCCCGCACCCAGCACTGGTAACCTGCCACCCAGCACTGATACCCCGCACCCAGCACTGACACCCCCACCCAGAACTGATACCCCCGCACCCAGCACTGACACCCCCACACCCAGCACTGATACCCAACTACCCAGCACTGATACCCCTCACACCCAGCAGTGATACCCCACACCCAGCACTGATACCCCAACACCCAGAACTGACACCCCCACAACCAGCACTGATACCCATTCACCCAGCACTGATACCCCTCACACCCAGCAGTGATACCCACACCCAGCACTGATGCCCCAACACCCAGCATTCATACCCCTACACCCAGCACTGATACCCCAAATCCAGCACTGATTCCCCACACATGGCACTGATACCCCACTCCCAGCACTACTACCCCCACACCCAGCACTGATACCCCACACCCAGCACTGATACCCCACACCCAGCACTACTACTCCCACACAAAAGGACTCACAATTGGCTATGAAGCTTTTAATTATATTCATATTTAATTAAAAACTTATACATGGGTAGCCTTAGGCTATTTATATAATGCAACATGTATAGTTTCTCTAATATTAATGAGTGTGGAGCACAGGCGAAGTGTTGTTCATCTTGGTGCCCCGAATTACTCCCTTAATCAAACCACTTTGATATATTATTGTAAGTAACTATAACATTAATCAAACATAGAAGGGTACAAGTGTCTCATTCATCAACTTGTCGGTTTTCTAAATCTTTTATATGTTTACGTCTCTATATTTGTTTTCCTCTGTATTTGACTGTAGAAGATTAAAGTGTAGGCGAAAAATATTAAAGATACTCAGTAAAATAATCAAACCCATGAACAGGTATAGAGAATGTTTACATACATCACATCTTAGCTCCACGTCCCAACCTCACTTTCTTTCACCCCAAACTCTCCAGCTTCTCCTTCCTTTACTCTCACCTCCCCACTGCTTCTCCCTTCACCCCATTTATACACTTCAGCAACATCATAGACACGGTCCCCTCAGGCCTCTCCCTCAGACCTCTCCCCTCAGACCTCTCCTCAGACCTCTCCCTCAGACCTCTCCCCTCAGACCTCTCCCCTCAGACCTAGTAACAAGATGCCAACAGCTGCCCCTGAGAGAATTCATTGTATGTTTATCTCCATTTTCTTGCCTTAGTAATACTCTTATTTTTATCTTTCTCCTTCTCTCTCTCTCTCTCTCTCTCTCTCTCTCTCTCTCTCTCTCTCTCTCTCTCTCTCTCTCTCTCTCTCTCTCTCATTTACGTACATCATTTTTATTATAATCCATCTTCACAATTTCTCCTGTCTTCCCCCCTTCTCCTTCTCCTCCTCTCCTCCTCCTCCTCCTCCTCCTCCTCCTCCTCCTCCTCCTCCCTATTCTCTTCTCAATGAAGACTTAACTAAAGGGAATATCATTAAGAAATAATAACTCACGATACCATGTGGCACAATACACAATTAAGCAGCAGTTACGAAACCTATGAAGACGTTCGTAGGGTCGAGTCTCCGTCGGCCAGAGATCAGTGTTATATATATATATATATATATATATTTTATAATTGTTGGGTCGTCGCATACAAAACATTTGTCATTCGTGAATATATATATATATATATATATATATATATATATATATATATATATATATATATATATATATATATATATATATATATATATATAATCTCTCCTAACCTCAATATAACTGATTTTGAAAAGATTTCCTTCAACATTTAAATAGTAATAATTAATGATAATTGACCATGACACTGTACACACAGGGTCAAAAAAAGGCAAATTTAGGATGGCTATTGAATTTATGCTAATTATTTGGCTGAAGAGAAACAATTGACTTGTTAATTACTGCTTAATTGGGAGTGGCGTCGTTAGTTATTCGCTTCTGTATATATTATACAAAGTAGAGATTCAATTTCCAGAATTTTTTAATATATGGATGTATATATATATATATATATATATATATATATATATATATATATATATATATATATATTATTATAATGAGGTACCACCTCTAGATCTGTATTGGGTTCCATCATCCTTATTTATATACAGAATACACCGACAAAAAAAATACGAACATGAATACATTGGCACATTATATGAAAGATTATGAATCTCCTCCAGCTCCTCCGAAGCCGGAAGCGAGCCACAGTATGCAACAAGCATTTTCCCTCTGGATGGCCACACTGAGGCGCTGGAACATGGTTGCAACGCCGGGGAGAACAAGGTTCTCCCCTGAGCTGTTTGAATATTGTCTTCTCCTACCACATCATACATTCTATATTCTATGTAGACTATATTTAAAAACAAAATACATTGACAAAAATAAAATAGGGAGTAGAATAACATAGATAACATCTCAGAGCCTACATCTCGAATACTTCGTCCAGCTCCCCGGCGGTGGGTCGAGTGCCCAGAATGCTGCAGGCATTTTCCCTCTGGATCGTAAAATTGAGTTTCTGAAAGAGGAAGCTGGCCGCTCTGTGATTCTTGGTTTGACTACGGCCTTGTCTTCTGGTAGGTCCCTGATATAGGCCCTTGCTGCATGAGTTGCCGTTTCACTGCCTTGAGAGACCCCAAAGCCCAGTTGGTGTGGCTGAAGTAAACTGGAAGCATCTAGGCGAATGTTTCTTACTGCTGCTTTGGCAACGAAACAGCGAAGAGTGTTACCAACAGCAATGGGTCTGATTCCCCCATCCTTCTTCATAGTGCATAATGAGGCTCCAAAAAAGAAAGGTTTAATTTCTTCAGGAATCCGCCCAGCCAGATGCAAATGTGCCGAGTACTGGATTTACCATCTCTTTATATATATATATATATACTAATATCAAGCTGAAGGAGAATCGGACCTACGCAGTGCTCTGCTCATATATATGTCATGATGTATAAGTAAACCTGGCCAATTAGGAAGGTACTCTAGGTGGTGTCCTGAAATACAGACTGCAACCTGAGTGATATAACATCAGTAGGGTGCACATTTGAGATCATCCTAGGATAGCCCAAAAGAGAGGCAGAGTGACCTATTGAGGTCCTAACCCGTGTAGGTACAGTGGTACATGGTGTTAAAAAGAATATCAGGAATTGCCTAGTTATTATAAGAAAGAAAAGCCTGAATACGAGAATTCACACAGGCATATTAATTGACACTGAGAGTATTTCCTGAATATTCTAAAACGTTGTACTACCGGTTGAGAAAATGAGGGATTTATTCCTTCTGTTTCATTAGTTAGAAGGTTGTTCACATTAGCCGCATTCTGTATGTAAATGATCCACTTTTGTAATGTAGCGTCTTACGTCACATGGCCTGTTCCCAGTTGTTAGAAGCTTAGGCTGGCTGTTAACTATCTCCTAGTTGTTTTACCTCATGTTATCTGCAAACTGTGGGGCCTACCCCACCCGACCCCATTTGGGGTAGGGTGTGGGGACCGGTGTGTGGTTGGCATTCCACTGGCCTCTCTTCCTCATTCAGATATTGGCTGGTGCCACCGCGCACCAGCCAATATCTGCTAGACTAACCGCGAACTATTTCTCCTGTTGCTGCACTTGCAACATTGCACAGCTCCTGATGACGCACTGAGAAATGTGAAAGTACTTGATCTAAAGATTTCCACCCCTCCCCCGTGGCTTGTCTTGCATATATATATATATATATATATATATATATATATATATATATATATATATATATATATTATATATATATATATGTATAATGGTCCACCTCTGGTGTAAATATATATATATATATATATATATATATATATATATATATATATATATATATATATATATATATATATATATTTATACATATAATAATATATATATATATATATATATATATATATATATATATATATACATATACATATAAATGCAAGAAGATAGATCACAGTAAACAGGTGATATCACAATATGCAAAATAACCACAGTGAAAAAATAGTGAAATTCTAAGTGCTTTCATGATTTATAACATAATCAAGGAATATTGAAAATAATAGGACAGAAAACTTATAAGGCTGAGATTTCACCTCATTTATGACATAATACAACCCGTCCCACCTAGCTAGGGAGTGCAGTGAAGACTTGGTCAGGTCACATTTCAAGTAAATATTTTTTTTTATAAAAGACATGTCAGGCATATTAGCAAACATCAATTCTAACATTACATTCTAACTTGGTAACTAAGAAAAACACATCACTGAGAAAACTTACTCCGTTTGGAATAAGAGAAAATTAGTGTTTATACCATCCCGTGTGAAGTGCGCAAAAACTCATACGTGGGTAGACTTTGAGAAGCTTGGGACGACGCATAGGGAAACAACAGTACTCATGGCTAAGGTATGATTTAAACAATAGTTGCGCCATGCATGGAAACTCTGCAACCATCTTATAAACTTCAAAGCTGCATGAGGAACTCACCAGCAAAAAAGAAGGTATTTAGAATTTTCCCATCACATAAAATTCTGGCACAGTTTTATGATTTCAGACGTTCTCGCTGGAATAATCTTGGCCAAACCTGACACAACCATCGCTCAGCTCATCTCACTGAATACCTCGTATACTGCGAAGTATATGGTAGAAACACCTTAATAAATACCCTAGTATCGCATCTGTATCGTACAATATCGTAAAGAACGAAAAAGGTACAATACCGCGACCGGAACAACGCACAAATAACGCGCCCATAGGGAAACCTATGAGGACTTGGACCATTAACAATGGTTAGTTAATGCTCTAAGTCGGACCGAAACGTCGTCATCAGCTTCATTCTCCTGTGTGAGGGTTATTTGTGTATTACATTCCTGTACCTGTGTCTCTACTGGTCTCATATTACCTTAAAAACTCTCGTTTTGGGTCTAAAAACCCATATATGAGTCTAAAAGACTCATATATGAGTCTAAAAGACTCATATATGACCAGTGACGAAAAGCAAAACATTGTACGAGACTAAATATTGACTGTGTTAAATTGAACTGCTGTCTGTATAATCACAAACAAATATTCGATAGGTTGCCCACTCATTCCAGCTGTAATTAATGACAAACATAATTTTGGTTATATTCGCGGTCTCACTGTGGGAGAGTTACTGTAGCAGTCATTGTGGGAGAGTCGTTATGGAAGAAGTGTTGTGGGAGAGTGTGGGAGAGTCACTCCCACATAGTAAGGGAATCACTGCATAAAATAACAAGTCTCTGTACGGAGTCGCTGGGTGATACAGTGGGATATTTACAGTGGGACATTCACAGTGGGAGACCACAGTTGCACAGCTACAGTGAGAGATAAATAGTTTTATCGTCACGGTGGGAGAATCGTAGTGAGAGATTCACAGAGGGAGATCCTCAGCGGAAAACCCACAGTAGGAGACCCACAGTAGGAGACCCACAGTAGGAGACCCACAGTAGGAGACCCACAGTAGGAGACCTACAACGGAAGATCTACAATGGGAGAGCCATAGTGGAAGAGTCACAGTGAGAGAGTCACAGTGCGAGATCACAATGGGAGAGCCACAGTGGGAGATACACAGGGGGAGAGATACAGTGGGAGAACAACAATGGGAGATCCACAGTGGAAAAATAACATTGGGAAAACAGTAGGAGAGCCACAGTGGGAGAACAGTAGGAAAGCCACAGTGGGAGAGCCACAGTGGGAGAGCCACACTGGGCGAGGCACCCTGGGAGGAAGAAAACTAAAAGAGACAACAGCACCCGAAACTGGAGCTTAATAACCGGGTTAAAATTCACAGGAATAGCGAAGGAATGTGGATATTAAGACCCGTACGAGTATGCACACTTTGAACATGCACTGAAGCACACCTTTTGCCACTGACGATTAAAAAAGAATTGAAAAGGCCACTAGTGGCGAAACGTCTCCTTCAATAACAATCTCCTAAGTAGTGATTTCCACAAAGTGTGGAATTTTACATAAAAAGTAGCGGTTTTATTATAAAGAAAAAGTAGTGGATTCCGGAATTTGTGGTTGATTTGTGGTAGTGATTTGTAGTGTAACTTTCATAATAAGGTAGTGATTTTTTTTATAAAAAATGTAGTGACTTTCATTAAAAGGTAGTAATTTTTTTTAGTAAAATTGTAGTGACTTTCAAAAAAAGTAGTGATTTTTTTTATTAAAATTGTAGTGATTTGCATTAAAACGTAGTTATTTTTTTATAAAACGTGGTCTTTATTTCCAAGTGAAATTCAATGAGCCAAAAAAAAAAAAATGTTTACGGAGTTAAGTGTAAGTGTTGATGGTATCAACACCTACACTTAGCTCATCTGCTGAAGAGAACCCTAGCAGAGGGTCGAAATATACAGATCAATGAATTTTCTGAGTTTATGTTTACATGTGGGTTACTACTGAGCATTGACGAGTGTTCGTTACACTTTCTTTAGTTATTCATCATACATCAACAACAGCAACATCGACAACATCAACACCAATGCAACATCAACAGGAACATCAGCAGCAACACCAGTACCAAAGTAACATCAACAGGAACATCAGTAGCAACACCAATACCAAAGCAACATCAACAGGAACATCAGCAGCAACACCAGTGCCAATCCAACATCAACAGGAACATCAGCAGCAACACCAGTACCAATGCAACATCAACAGGAATATCACCAGCAACACCAGTGCCAATGCAACATCAACAGGAACATCAGCAGCAACACCAGTACCAATGCAACATCAACAGGAATATCACCAGCAACACCAGTACCAATGCACCATTAACAGGAACATCAGCAGCAACACCAGTGCCAATCCAACATCAACAGGAACATCAGCAGCAACACCAGTACCAATGTAACATCAACAGGAATATCACCAGCAACACCAGTACCAATGCAACATCAACAGGAACATCACCAGCAACACCAGTACCAATGCAACATCAACAGGAATATCACCAGCAACACCAGTACCAATGCAACATCAACAGGAACATCACCAGCAACACCAGTACCAATGCAACATCAACAGGAATATCACCAGCAACACCAGTACCAATGCAACATCAACAGGAACATCACCAGCAACACCAGTACCAATGCAACATCAACAGGAATATCACCAGCAACACCAGTACCAATGCAACATCAACAGGAACATCACCAGCAACCCCAGTGCCAATGCAACATCAACAGGAATATCACCAGCAACACCAGTACCAATATAACATCAACAGGAACATCACCAGCAACACCAGTACCAATGCAACATCAACAGAAATATCACCAGCAACACCAGTACCAATGCAACATCAACAGGAACATCAGCAGCAACATCAGTATCAATGCAACATCAACAGGAATATCACCAGCAACACCAGTGCCAATGCAACATCAACAGGTACATATCAAACATCCACCATAACATTAATAGGACATCAGGATCCCTCATCCAGTTACTAATCTTTAACACACTAACTTTTTCCTTGGTGTTAGGACAACGGTCGTTAATAATGGACACTGATATGTAATAGGGAAAAAAAAGACGCTCTTCCCCGGAAATCCATTCTTACTGTTCTTTTCTTACCATAAATCGGAATTGGAAGATAGTACTTTGGAGCGCTCTTAGATATTCCCGGCGCCTTGCCCTGCAGATAGGGAGAGCCTTCTCTACCTGACTTGGCAAATGGAAACGGGAGAAGAACTACAAAAGTTTTATATTCGGAAAAAGAATTGAAAGGATTTTTTTATAAAACATTAGGAATTCCTGAAACAAGATTATTACCTGGCAGGAAATTATGTTTATTTTTTGACTGACGAGGGAAGATTTGTAATATTAAGTTTAATTGATCTTTAATTAATATATATTTAGGAGGCTCGTAGCTCAGTGGTAGCGCCTTAGGATGACAAAGGAAGAACCATGGTTCTATCCCGGGCGAGTAGGGACTATGGGCAAGTCTTCTTACACCTGTTGCTTTTGTTAGTCTAGCAGTAAACATTTACTTGGATGCCTAGAAACGAGCTAATGTAAGATATCAGCTCTTTGCATATAAATTCGTGGAATAAAAAAAAATATAATGATTCTTGTGGTTGTATAGAAAAAACATTGCTGGTAATTATCAACAATTATTCTACCAGCTAGTTGCCAGCATCTCCACTGCATCTGCAACACTCTCCCTCCTCCAAGCTGGACGAGAGGAAGATTAACGATGGGTGTTTGAGATAAAATAGAGACCTAGACAACAAGACAACAAGAGTCAGTTGTAGGCTTCACCTCAGGCTGTCTATAGACTCCAAGTTATCCCAGGACAAAGTATCAACATACTAAATAGTATTCTTAACAAACATCAGCCAAGAGACACATCTTCCTTTCTGTGACAAGATGCAAGGTCAACCAGTGACATGTCAACCACTGTGATACGTTACAGGGTCGGACAGTGACATGTCAACCACTGTGATACGTTACAGGTCAATGACATGTCAACCAGTGATAGTTACAGGGTCGGACAGTGACATGTCAACACTGTGATACGTTACAGGGTCGGACAGGGGCATGTCAACCACTGTGATACGTTAAGGGTCGGACAGTGACATTCAACCACTGTGATACGTTACAGGTCGGACAGTGACATGTCAACCACTGTGATACGTTACAGGGTCGGACAGTGACATGTCAACCACTGTGATACGTTACAGGGTCGGACAGTGACATGTCAACCACTGTGATACGTTACAGGGTCGGACAGTGGCATGTCAACCACTGTGATACATTACAGGGTCGGACAGTGACATGTCAACCACTGTGATACGTTACAGGGTCGGACAGTGACATGTCAACCACTGTGATACGTTACAGGGTCGGACAGTGACATGTCAACCACTGTGATACGTTACAGGGTCGGACAGTGACATGTCAACCACTGTGATACGTTACAGGGTCGGACAGTGACATGTCAACCACTGTGATACGTTACAGGGTCGGACAGTGACATGTCAACCACTGTGATACGTTACAGGGTCGGACAGTGACATGTCAACCACTGTGATACGTTACAGGGTCGGACAGTGACATGTCAACCACTGTGATACGTTACAGGGTCGGACAGTGACATGTCAACCACTGTGATACGTTACAGGGTCGGACAGTGACATGCACACCACTGTGATACGTTACAGGGTCGGACAGTGACATGTCAACCACTGTGATACGTTACAGGGTCGGACAGTGACATGTCAACCACTGTGATACGTTACAGGGTCGGACAGTGACATGTCAACCACTGTGATACGTTACAGGGTCGGACAGTGACATGTCAACCACTGTGATACGTTACAGGGTCGGACAGTGACATGTCAACCACTGTGATACGTTACAGGGTCGGACAGTGACATGTCAACCACTGTGATACGTTACAGGGTCGGACAGTGACATGTCAACCACTGTGATACGTTACAGGGTCGGACAGTGCATCAACCAGGAAAAATTTACGTTAATTCATGGATCGGAATGACACTAATATCACCACTGAGGAAAACTTTATGATCGGAGAACAAAATGTTAGTCCCACTACTGATAAGAAAATAACTAGAAAACAAGAATATTCAAAACAAGAAATGTTTTAAAGTTCGGAATATTTTTATTCAATAATAGGCCTATTTAGAAAAAAATTTGAGGATAATTTTACATTCCGTAATAATTAAAAAATCCAAATTGATGGGAATGGCTAAAATTCATTAAATGTATTCCCTAGATCGCAAGCGAGAAAAGTATCTATAAATATTTACATTTGGAAAATATTGGAGGGACTAGTACCAAATCTACTCACTGAAATCTCTCCTTACAGGAGCTGGAGGACGGAAGATTGTGTAAAATATACATAAATGAATAGTAGAGTGGAAAACTACACTAAGAGTAATTTAATAAAAAATGGTTAACGACTTTCAATATTATCCAGTTTAGGAGGAAATAATAGACAGCTAAATGCGTTCAGGAGGAAACTTGATAAGATACAAAAAAAAAATAGCTGTAATGTATTACCTACATCTTGACTGGCCAGGTCTCTAACAAGGAGGACAGGTATGAAACCGGGCCGAAGAAGCAATGTTCCTCAAAACCGTCATCGGGTAATCAACATGTAACTGGAATATCTTACGATCTGTGTCAAGAAAAAGATATGATTAGGAACAACTCAACATCTGTCACAAGGAACAAGAACACCTTAACATCTGTCACAAAGAGCAAGAACACCTCAACATCTGTCACAAGGAACAAGAACACCTCAACATATGTTACAAGGAACAAGAACACCTCAACATCTGTCACAAGGAACAAGGAGGACTAGGAAAGCTCAACATCTGTCACAAGAAAAAGGGATGCCTACGAATATCAGAAAAGAGACAAGGCACACCTTACAAGAGACTCCTTTCCAAATTGCAGGAGTAAATTAGACACACCTGACAAGACACAGGGATAAACTAGGAAAGTCTAGCAAGAAACAGGGGACAGAGGTGCACCAGGAGCACCCCAACAACTGTGACCAACAAGTGCACACATCTCACCAAACATTAACACAACATACACACCTCCATTCCTGCTTACACTATCGCGCTGCTTCCACCACCCCAATTTTCCATGCTCTTTTTTCTATTACTTCTCCGAGCTGCGCCAATTTGCTCTCCTTTCACAACTCTCGCTGATATCTGGGCTTTCACTCCGCCTCGGGACTCCAAAGAAGTTTAAAATAAAACCTCGTCTGAAATCTCAGCGCTTTTTATCTTGGCTGAGATTGAAAGCAAGAGTTGAGTCGGGATCCCAGCCGTCTGCACCTTATTGCAACGTAAGAACATAATACAAGTGTGAATAGTATATGTATACAGACAATGTATTTAGGTAAATGGGAAACATTTATCATATGTTTCGCTCTCCGGGAACTCCACCAAGTCTCATTTAACTGTTCTGATATGTACATTAAACCTGCGAACGAAACGTAGCCAAAAATTTGACCAAACGCTGCAAATGTGATAATCTATTTAACTAAAAAGTATGAGAACTGATGAGCACTGCACCAAATGTTTACCAATTTTCTGTTCAAATACGTACATATCTTATATATTTTACTGTTTATTGTAGTTTAAACCTAAGGGACTAAACACCTTTTGTATAATGTATTACATGGGATCAACGCTAGGGGATTGAACACCTTTAGAAATGTATTCTCAAATAACGTGTCAGTCGCAGGCAGTAGGCCTTCTCTATTCGAATGCTTATGTTTTTCTGTGCACCTCTAACATATGTTCTCTCTCCTGCCTATTTATGTGCTGCAGCGGTAGATTCTTAGCTCCTGGCTCCGCCTATCAACTTGCGCTTGCTGGATTCACTAGTAGCCTCGAGAGCTCTATCGTACCCGCTCTTGAAACTATATACAGAGTCTACCTCCACTACTTCTTGGTCGAGGTCATTCCTTTTCCTGACCACACTGAGTATCCAAATACTTCCTGATACTCAGGTTACTCGTCTGTAGAATAAGACACTGTACAGCATTTGGGAATCTTTAATGAGAAAACACTTCACAAGGAAGTGGCTTCTTCAGCCCAATACTGAGGAGAATAGTGGTAGATGAGAAGTTTGAGTAGATGTGTTCAGCCTGAGTAGATGTGTTCAGCCTGGAGTAGATGTGTTCAGCCTGGAGTAGATGTGTTCAGCCTGGAGTAGATGTGTTCAGCCTGGAGTAGATGTTTTAAGTCTATCAATCTTGATGGATTGAACATGGACTCCAGACTGAGGGACTGATTACCTCAAACTCCTCCTCATCTTCCACCGTTCTTCACTATAGTGGACTGAAGAAGCCACTGGCTGGCGAAACGTTTTCTCATTAAAGATTCTCAAATGTTGCACAAGTGTCTCATTCTTCAACTTGTCGGTTTTCACATTACTCATCTGTGTATAACTTCTAGCTCTGGGCCCCGTCCCCGCTCGCGTGCCTGTGTTCATCTACATCCACCTATAGGCAATAATCGCTCCTGAAGATGTGTTGACTGCAACACGAAAGGCCAAGAGCTGCCATTCAATTCCCCCTGTAGTTACTTTGCATCCACTTATAGGTAATCACCTACATGTGTTTGCTGGGGAATAATCTGAAGTATTTTTTTCCTCGCGCACACGCACACACGCGTGCACATGTGCACACAAGCGCACACACGCGCACTCACGTGCGCATACTCAAGAGCGACAATTTGATGATGACAAATCACCAAAGACGAAGGTCGAACCAAAACTGCTTCACCGCCACAACAGAAGAAAGACGACATTATAGTACCAGATATTATCGACTGAGGAAGAAAGCAGGAGACAGCATGAAAGATGTCGAGGAATTATATATAATTCACTGACCGTAGTGGGATTCGGATCCATGGAAAACCAGTCGTAAAAAGTAGCACGTTGGTGCACGGTCCATCTGAACACACTAGGAAGGTTAATATGGGCCCCATTGTGACCACAAATGAAGGCACGGCACACTGGATAGTTCACTCACTTGCTAGTTTTAAGACTGAAATACCTTTCGTTCGAATCCCACTCTTTTCGGTGAGTTGTTTACAATCGTGTCATCATGATTTCGCAGGTCAGAAAAGAAGTAATAAAAGGAAAATGACTAAAATTATACATTTTTAGTATTGTCCAATTTATATAAAAACTAATAATAACAATACTACTACTAATAATAATAATAATAATAATAATAATAATAATAATAATAATAATAATAATAATAATAATAATAATAATAATGAAACTAATAATAGCAGCAAAAACTTTGTAACAGAGACAGAATAAACTGATATTTTTAGTTCGTCAATAAATTTTGTTGCCAAAGCTCCAAGGAACAGAATCGAACGCTCGGAAGTGTTCCAAACTTCTGACATTAGCTCCAACGCCTTTAGAAAATTATGAACACTTCCAGAATATAAAAAAAAGTTGAAATGTTTGGATTTCAATCATGAGTGTGGCATTTAATTTGGTCGTTTAAACTGTCTGGCTTTCTGGTGTTGGTTAGGTCCAAGACGCTGGTTGTTGAACTGTGTATAATTAGTGATGGTTAATGAGCTTTTGAGCTAAAATTTTTGACTAGCATTCAATTTTAGTTAGGTTTTTAGTAACTGGTTATTAAGCTCTGGCGCTTTATTAAGTATTATTGTGATAGCTGTCAGTGTTATTTGAGAAGCTTAAATGCCTTCTATATTAAGGTCTGTTGGTTTAACCCGTTAGGTTAGGTTTGGTTAGGTCTGTTGGTTTAACCGGTTACCTTTGATTACTCTGGTTTAATCATAAAATGAAAACCTAAGTTTTATATATTAATATCTGTCAGAAGAGATGACAGTACTATTATTAACATTAACTTTAGTGTTTTATGTGTAACGCTCTGAGAAGAGAGAGAGAGAGAGAGAGAGAGAGAGAGAGAGAGAGAGAGAGAGAGAGAGAGAAAGAAACTTGAACTATATATAAACTGACTTTATGGGTAATCTTAATTAACAGCCCAACAAGGTGAAAATAAGGCAGTAAGTTTCAGTCTAGCTGGAGACCCTTGTCAGGCGATACATTAGCTGCACTATAAAACCCTTACATACACAGACAAATCAAGTTCGAAAATATATGTAACAGTGCTAGAAAAATTCACAAATAACAATAAACTAGTCACAGCTGTGACTTGAAAAAGGTATGAAAAATATGGAAGGTCATCCTTGTTGGTTTTCTTTAAACCTTAAATCACATCATATTGGTATTTTTTGACACATAAGTACACCTTAAAAAATTAGGCGACAATTAATTTCTACTTATAAGCCGAACTTAATGGAAGTTTCAAGAGAGCCGATGTTAATATTACGTATTATTGGTAGTCAATAGCAACCAGATGATGTTATTAAGACGTTCCGTCATGTCTAAACGCGATGACCAAGTTGTTCACAACATACTGTGGTATCTTCGAAAACGTTTTCCCCTACAGCAATCAGTCCATCACCCTTGAAGAGGTAGTTTTGAGGTGATCAGTCCCTCAGCCTAGAGAACAGTTCTGTTCCATAGTCTGGAGCAGAACTCTTCTCCATCTCAAAACTACGTCTTCAAGGGTGATGGATTGATTACATTGCTGCCTCGTCTGTATTCGACTGAAGAAGCTTACTGTGTAGCGAAACGTTTTGGAATAAAGACACCTACTGTTACACATGTGTCTTACTTATCAACGTCTCGTTATTGTATATCATTATCATAATTACAACATACTGCATCTATGCTATGCCACGGGGAAGTGTGCTTTTAACTTGGCTGCCGACAAGTGGTTTAAAATAACACATGAACAAACATTTGGACTTATTAGAAAACGTTTCGGCTCTTGATTACTTACGCTTATGTGTTCTGTCATTCTTGATCTTTTTATGTTCGAAGTGATCAAGGTTCCAGGACAGAAAAGTTTTCTAATAAATATGTCCCAGTAATTCTCACGTGTCTAATAACTCCATTTCTTGCTCCAGATGCACCTTGCAAAGATTGGCCACGACTGCACTCAGAGGCGAGTCTTTCCCACACCAATGTTGGAGTAAGTGTCACCCAAGGAGAAGCAATTGAAAGTAATGCGCTCCTCAGCGACGCTCACTAAGTCTTCGGCTGGCATCGGGAAGTCTAAGTCTGTCAGTAACTTTCCCTTGAGGCATAGTAAAAGTTTGGTGTGTGAGAACCTTGGTGAATAAGGAAATGAAGTATCCGGTGAGGTTTTCACTCCTCGTGTTAGTGTCCTTAACCTTGTTCAAAAGTAACATCGTTTCACAATGATATTGAGCAGACAACAAAGTTGTTTTTATAATCTCTTCAAAAGTCTGTGACTTTACTAAGTGGAAAAACAATAATCACAGCATAGAAGAAACTGGTGACCATGAAATTCCATGTAGTGGTTGCAATAGGATTTACTTGGGTGAAGTCGCCAGAACTTTAGACAACACATGTCAACGAAAATATTTACGCTGCCCGAACAGATCATTTCAACACTGGGTGTATCCAGCATAGAGATTCACACAATCTTCGCAATATAGTTTAAATCCAAACTTATAAAAGAAAGAGATAAATATAACAGAAAATGCTATGAAACTGCTCTTACCTTGACATCCAGTTCTATCGCACAAAACCAGGACGGCTTCCTTGGACATTGCATATATTAGAGTGTATACCGCAGAGAACCACCCAACACTCAGTCAACAACCATTACTACTACCAGCAATGTTACAGCTCACCACCACACCAGCGATACTCAGCAAACTACTACAAGTGACTTGCCTGGCGTCGACCAATCATCATAACTCATCGCTGCTACCATCATCCACCACCACCACCATCACCACCACACCACCATCACCACCACCACCACCATCACCACCACCACCACCATCACCATCACCACCACCACCACCACCATCACCACCACCACCATCACCATCACCATCACCACCACCACCACCACCACCACCATCACCATCACCATCACCATCACCATCACCACCACCACCATCACCACCACCACCACCATCACCACCACCACCATCACCACCACCACCACCACCATCACCATCACCACCATCACCATCATCACCACCACCACTATCACCACCACCATCACCACCACAACCACCACCATCACCACCACCACCACCATCACCACCACCATCACCACCACCACCACCACCATCACCACCACCACCATCACCACCACCATCACCACCACCATCACTACCACCATTACCACCACCATCACCACCACCATCACCACAACCATCACCACCACCACCACTATCACCACCACCACCATCACCACCACCATCACCACCACCATCACCACCACTACCATCACCACCACCATCACCCCATACTATCACCACCACCACCACTATCACTATCAAAACCATCACCACCACTACCACTACCACCATCATCACCACCATCATCACCACCTCCATCACCACCGTCACCACCACTAACACTACCACCATCACCACCACTACCACTACCATCACCATCCACCATAAAGATAAAGATCTAGTGGGTGAAACATGTCCTTTATCCTGAAACCAGTATTCTTAGTCAGTCAGTCTGTCTGTCTGTCTGTCTGTCTTCTTCTCTTCTTCTTCTTCTCTTCTCTCTCTCTCTCTCTCTCTCTCTCTCTCTCTCTCTCTCTCTCTCTCTCTCTCTCTCTCTCTCTCAGTAAGGGGAAGCACTGTATTCAACCAATAATATCAACATGTAATATAGTAAAGCTTTTTGTGCCACAATAAATTTTTGGGCCATATTCACTAACCGAGCCCTTCCAAAATATATTTACAATATTATGCCATTAAACGCTTCGTGATCCAATAATGGTAGTGTACAAGTGTATATATATATATATATATATATATATATATATATATATAATATATATATATATATATATATATATATATATATATATATATATATATATATATATATATATATATATATATCGTGCCGAATAGGTAAAACTTGCTATTTTAAATCATTGTGAACATAACGAAAGATATATATTTCATTGTGTTTGTTAATTATTAAATTATTGCAAACTTTTCTAAAATATATTTACTTGGATTAGGCTAAATTAAATTGCGCTTGTTATAATAAGGTTAGGTAAGTTTCCTAAGGTCCTTTCGGTAAAAATATTAATTTTTGCATTAACATAAATGAAAAAAATATCTTTAAACATACAAGAGAAAATTTTAGGACTTAATTTTAAATGAGTTCTTGCTAATTGACCAATTTTACCTATTCGGCATATATATATATATATATATATATATATATATATATATATATATATATATATATATATATATATATATATATATATATAATTGCAAGCTATATATATACACACACATTTGTATGAGTGTAGTCAGGCTGGGCTGGGATAGCCAGCAGTTATTGTAGGTGTCAACATAACACTTACACCCGAACATAAACCCAAGAGGTCCGCCAACTCTGTTTCCAAACTACCGATTCTTTTACAATAAAACGAAGAGTTAAAACTTGAGCTCGACTGTGTTAGATGAATCGTTTGAGTACATCGTTAACTTGCTCTTGCTTTTTGTCTTCGTCATTGGAAGTCGTCCTGGCGTGCTCTTGGCTTCACTTTGTGCCTCTAGAGCCTAGCTGCAGATGAAGCCTACAGTCTAGGCTTCTTAGTTTTTTCTCATTTTTCATGTGTACTGAGTCCGCATACAAGCCTATGCTCACAGACTATTATATGCTCACAGACTAATCTATGCTCACAGACAAGCTTGTGATATTAGTCAGGCTTTTGGTCACAGACAGTTTTTTAATGAGTCTTGTCAGTGATCTAAGATTTGTCTGTGATCAGAGGCTTGACTTACAAGACTGTAATTGCAAACTATCCTGTGATCACAGAGAAGCCTGTGCATTCAGACAAGCCTGTGAATGCAGGCAAGTTTGTGAAAGCAAGCAAGCCTTTGATCGTAAACAATTGCCTGATCGCAGACAACCCTGTATTTGCAGACACTGCTTTGATTGCAGACAAGTCTTTGATAGAAGACCAACCTGTGATCGGAGACGAATTTTTGATCACAGACAGACCTTTGATGACAGATAAGTCTGTGATGGAAAACAGGTTGTTGATCACACACACAAGACTGTGATCGCAGACAAGACTGAACTCACACAAGACTGTCATAACAGACAATCAATCGTTTGATCGCACACAAGCCTTTGTTGTTGAAGACGCTGTAATCACATGGAAGCAGGGGTTGAACTGATAAAGGGAGGAGACAGTGAGAAGAGAAATAAAGTAGGAAGAGTGGAGTAGGGGTAAAAAAATATAGAAAAAAATCAGGACAAGATATAGGGAAAATTAAGAAAAATTACGGAAGGGAAGAGGGAGAGATCGGAAAAGAAATAACATGAGAAAAGTGTGAGAGAAAGAGGTAAGAATGTAGCAAGACATGGAAGGAAGGGTAACTAGAAGAGAGGAAATAGAAGAAGAAACAGAGTGAAGGATTAATTGGTTAATTATTTCTTGAGAGTTAATTAGCACAGGCAACCCATTATGTAAGTGCTAATGACTAGTGACCAATTACCTCGTTACGCATGAACCTCACCTCGAAATTCTCTCTCTAAATTATATCTCAGTAATTAGTCCCTCTCCCTTCTCCCTCAAGATATATATATATATATATATATATTATTGTAACCACGAACGAGCGGTATTTAATCACTAACGACATTGCGACTAGTCGAGGACTCGAAACCATGTCGTTTTGGCCCGCCTCATGGTGAGCGAAAATCACATGACGCTCTAACCCACAAGACCAGTGTTGTTATTGATATATATATATATATATATATATATATATATATATATATATATATATATATATATATATATATATATATATATATATATATATATATATATATATATATATATATATATATATATATATTATTGTGTGCCTTTGTGTACGTATGTAAATGTATGAGTGTGTGTGTTTGGGTGCGTAGGTGTATGTTTAATAATTCATTTATTAAAAACTATCATTTTTCTCTTGAATTTAAAAATTTCAAATTTGATGTATATATGTATATGAAGACTCACATCCTAGGAGAAGTAAATTAAATAACTTCAAGGAATATTCTTAAGATTTCTCCAACCACCTCAAATATTTTTTTAATAAAGAATAATTTGATTGGCACAAACATGTGCACATTAAATCAGAAATTTAATAAAACAAATTATGAGTTTCTTGCAGGTCATCAGAAACCAGAAGGGAACCAAGAATGCAACAAGCATTTACCCTCTGGATCTGAACACTGTGATGCCTGAGCAGGAAGATGGAAACTCTAGGCTCTCTTCTCGTGTCGATGAGCTTGGAACCCTGTTCACTGATAAAGCCTGCTGTGTGTTTGCCTCAGGGGTCCCATGGTCTCAGGATCCCAGGGTCCCAGGGTCCAAGGGTCTCCAATCATACTTGGACAAAGCTGTACTAATTTCCCAGGTCTTCATACTTGTTGAGATTGAATTCTTTCCTCTGATCAGCAGCGTCAGCTTGAATAAATATGTACGGTAGGTACAGTTCCACACCAGTTGTATGCCACTTGCAGAGATACACTGTAGCCCCATCAACGAGATTGGTATGATTATTGCGATTGTGGGATACTAGGGATTGTAGCTCTCTCTCTCGGCCAGGCTGTCAGCCATAACCAGGATCTTCTTGATAATGTTGTTGATTTCGTTGTGTCTTTCATGCCAACTCTTGAAATTTTAAGTGTAAACCATATAAACAATAATAATCAGCTTTCATTCTGCCGCAAATATACCGGTTTTCTGAGTGAACTGGGGCAGCAAGGGAATGAGTTACTAGTGGGAGGACAATCTCTTTGTTGGACGTTGTGGTCTCAAGCATATTTTTCTACAACATAGTATTTGGAATGGGGTTGTCCCAGTGGAATCGTTTGTAGTCCAGCGTCCCAGAAAGATTTGGTACTGAATCGGAGAGTCTCTCCTAATTATTAATGCTTCTAGTGAAGCTGGGGTAGCACACTCCAACGAAATTTTCCCAATGACCTGGAAGAATTTGTACTACTAGTTCATTTGATGTCATGAAGGAGAATAAAAAGATAGCAAGGAAATTTGCGTGGCTGTACATATTTCCCGTCCATCTAACCTGACTGGAAGTGAGGATTTCATCCTAGTCCTACATTCTTTCAGGATCTTTAATTTTTTCCTGTTGTCTTCTAGCAGGGTTTTCCAATTCCAGCTAAAATCCCATCTTCCACAAACCAAATGTTGAATTCACAGGGCATTTTATCTGTGGCTTTCTTAACGATTAGTGGAAAAAAAGGAAGCAGGGCGAAGGGGTTACCTTACTGTATATTTTCACAAGAGTTAATTTTGTGTTATCAGTCACAAGTTTTAAGATGCTACTGTAATACGAACGGCTAAATGGATACAGGGAACGGAACTGAACAGCAACTGTTAGGTCAGCAATTTATACCATGCTGCAATGGCTGCTGCCTCACAAGCTTGTCGTATCCCAAACCCAAGCGGACTTAGTTTGAGCATTATGGCAGCAATGCAACTTCCAATTCTCACACAGCTCAGACAACGAGATGTTGGAGGGAGTTGACAACAACAATGGGTCTGATTCCTCCATCTGTTTTGTCATAAGGCACAAATGGATCCACCGAGACTAAAGGGCCTAATGATATAAGGGGTCTTAAACCTATGAAACCTCATTAAAGGCACTTTTTCTTTTTCATCTTCAGTGAAGCCATTGTTTGGTTTTGGAGCTCAGGGTGGATATTTTTTCTTTAGAGCCCGTGCAATAGTGGGACCCCTAGGGAACAATGTTTTCCTAACTAGTAATTAGTTCTATTGACCCAATAGTATCTTCTTCAGTTTTCCTGCTATTTTTGTTTTTGGTTTTAAAGATTTCACGTGTTATTATATTTTTATTTCCTTAACGTTTTTTTTCGCGCTGGAGTGAAGACTGACAATTATGATTAGGGAAATTAATTTATTTCCCTAATAGGAGATGATGCTAGGAGCTTGCCCCTCCTGGGTGGGACATGAAGACAGTCATTAGCAAAGAGCAAGAGGTTATCCCAGGTTTCGGTGGTTGATGGGATATCATTGATTGTTTTCAAGAGGTCAGTGAGTTTTCCAGTGACTTGAGGACTGTCTACTTCCACAGATTCTTTAGACTATCCCTTTCCTACATTACACTTTATTTCTTTGTTCCCTTGAACTCTCTTTACCTCTATACTCTTTTTTCTACTTTTTATACTTCTCTTCTACCCCTTGGACTCTCTATTAACCCTGCCACTTCTCTTTTTTTTACCACTTGAATTATCCCTTGCTACGATTATTATAGTTCCCTCTTGGTGTATTTTCTTCTCTCCTCCCTCATTATTTTCTCCTTTCTTATTTACTTCTCCTCCCTTTACTCTCTCCAATCCCTACTTTTCTACCCCTCCCCTTCTCCCCTAACCACCAATTAGAACATGCGGGTCGGGTGAGGTTTGGCATTTGTCTTCGTAATTAGTAGTTGCTGGAACGTGTGGCGGGAGAGCCAGTGTCTCACGTTCATCTGTTGGATGTACTTTCGTTCAAACAAGTAAAATTAGTCCTTCACGTTCGTCGAATGAATGTTTTGTCTTTCAGGCAAACAAAAGAGAAACTTTCGATCAAATATATTACGTTCGTCTGAGGGAACGTTGCGTCTCAAAGAGAGGGCTCACTTTCGTTTAGGTTAACGTTTTGTTACCAAGTCAAGAGTCACGTTCTTCTAGGGAAAGTACTTCACGTTCAGTCAAGCGATTTGTCGATAGATAAGAAGAATGTTCAGTCAACTTCAAAGGAGCGAACGCTCAGATGAACTGATACTCAAAGGAATGGACAAATACTCAGAAGAACAGACACTCAGAGAACAGTTGGTTAGTATGAAGAACAGAAGCTCAGAGGAAGGATCCCTGTTTAGGAACAGATACCAAAAGGAACGGATACCCACTTAGAGGAATGAATATTAAGTAGAACGAACACTCAGAACGGACAGTAAGTCAGAAGAACTGACAAGCAGAGGAACAGGGTTCAGTTAGAAGAATGGGAAATCAGAGTAACGGGTTCTCTGAGGAACGGACACTCAGGGTAACGAGCAGTCAGATGAACGGGATGTTAATCAAAATAACGGGAAATCGGCTAGAAAGATCTTCGTGTATACGGTCAAATAAGGAAACACTCAAAAGAACAAGTAATCAGACACACAGTTACGGCCGCAAACACAGTCACTCAGACGACCCTCTTAAACGAACATTCAATTAACAGTCGAATATACAGTCACTCAGACGATCAGTCAGACAGACGACTACTCTCATGATAACAACGTTAACAAAAGAATATACAGTTACTAAGAACATAGAGTTACGAAAAGACCATTCAAATGAACACGCATTTAACAACCGAACATATAATCTCTCAGATGAACACAGTCACATGAACAGTCTCTTAAACATTTATACAATCACTCAGACGAACACACAGTCACTCAGACGAACACACAGTCACTCAGATGAACACGCAGCCACTCAGACGATTATACAGCCGATTAAACCATCATACACTCGCTCAGACGAACAATGACACAAACTTAGAAATAAACCGCATGTAACCCATAAACCAAGAGTAGCATCTCTTCAGCATTGCAAAAGTTATCCAAGTTTATTGAGCCTCGATTTGGAAAAGCATTTAACAGTTTCCCCGCAATCAAACAACACATAACAATGGTTTATAAAAAAAGTGAAGGCAAACGATATTTCCATCAAAGCGAAATATTTTTCATTTAGCCGAGCAGTAAACATGGAATAGTTTACCAGTTGTAATTGAGAGTAATACCGCTTGTGTATTGACAAATTGGTTGTATAAATATCATTCTTCAGTACCGTGGCTTGCTGTGGGTTAATAGTCTGTTGTTGTGTGAAAACATTTGTGTAACTTTGTATTATACAGGTACCGAGAGGGACTCATTAGAGGGACGTACAACAGCCAGAGGAACATATAACTAGCAGAACGTACAACAACCAGAGGAACATATAACTAGCAGAACGTACAACATACCAGAGGAACATAACTAGCAGAACGTGCAACAACCAGAGGAACATATAACTAGCAGAACGTGCAACAACCAGAGGAACATATAACTAGCAGAACGTGCAACATGCCCAAAGAAAAATTGCAACCAAGAAGCAGAACATACAAATAATCAGAGGACAATAGAGACAATACAACCCCCCCTCCCTCCACATATTGACTATCACCGATGGTCAATCCCAACTGACTACCTCTCGTGCAGGGTAAATTATTATAATTTAATATTGATTCAGTCAATGCATGTTCTTTTTTTCACTCATCGTTTTGATTCTTTGTTCTCATGTTGCTGCAACAATCTCATTGTCTGGGTCACTGTGTTCTAGATGAAACACTGATGGGACCTCATTGTCTGGGTCACTGTGTTCTAGATGAAACACTGATGGGACCTCATTGTCTGGGTCACTGTGTTCTAGCTGAAACACTGATGGGACCTCATTGTCTGGGTCACTGTGTTGTAGATGAAACACTGATAGGACCTCATTGTCTTGGTCACTGTGTTCTAGATGAAACACTGATGGGACCTCATTGTCTGGGTCACTGTGTTCTAGATGAAACACTGATGGGACCTCATTGTCTGGGTCACTGTGTTCTAGCTGAAACACTGATGGGACCTTATTGTCTGGGTCACTGTGTTCTAGATGAAACACTGATGGGACCTTATTGTCTGGGTCACTGTGTTCTAGATGAAACACTGATGGGACCTTATTGTCTGGGTCACTGTGTTCTAGATGAAACACTGATGGGACCTTATTGTCTGGGTCACTGTGTTCTAGATGAAACACTGATGGGACCTCATTGTCTGGGTCACTGTGTTCTAGATGAAACACTGATGGGACCTCATTGTCTGGGTCACTGTGTTCTAGCTGAAACACTGATGGGACCTCATTGTCTGGGTCACTGTGTTCTAGATGAAACACTGATAGGACCTCATTGTCTGGGTCACTGTGTTCTAGATGAAACACTGATGGGACCTCATTGTCTGGGTCACTGTGTTCTAGATGAAACACTGATGGGACCTTATTGTCTGGGTCACTGTGTTCTAGCTGAAACACTGATAGGACCTCATTGTCTGGGTCACTGTGTTCTAGATGAAACACTAATGGGACCTTATTGTCTGGGTTACTGTGTTCTAGCTGAAACACTGATAGGACCTCATTGTCTGGGTCACTGTGTTCTAGATGAAACACTGATGGGACCTCATTGTCTGGGTCACTGTGTTCTAGATGAAACACTGATGGGACCTCATTGTCTGGGTCACTGTGTTCTAGATGAAACACTGATGGGACCTCATTGTCTGGGTTACTGTGTTCTAGCTGAAACACTGATGGGACCTCATTGTCTGGGTCACTGTGTTCTAGCTGAAACACTGATGGGACTAGTAGTGAAAGATTGGCTGAAACTTGACGTCTGTTACATGGGAATCAAATGGATCTCCAGCAACGTCTGTCTCGACGTCCTTAGTCTGACTTTGGGAGGAAGGGGAGAATGTGTGTGTATGTGTGTGTATGTTCTCACTGATATGCAGGGGTCGAGTCACAGCTCCTAGCTCCACCTCTTCGCTGGTCGCTACTAGGTCCGATTCTCTTCCGGTTCCAAGAATCTTATCGTATGTGTATGTTTATGTGTGTGGGTATTTATGTGCGTGTGTGTGCAGCAGCATAACCGGCCTATCAACAATACCCTTAAATATGGATATGATAACGACTGACTAACTGGATTGCTGCCAGCTTGATCCACCACGTGGTGATTCATGCTAGCGAGACTAAAATAATTGAATACAAAGTTAATACACCATGGAACTGCCTGAAATACTGTTATTAAATATGCAAAGCATTGAGTTCATGCAAGTGAAATGCTATAGATAGACATCACAGCAGTTCAATAATCAGTAACTAACAATCAATAAAATCAATAGAAAAATCAGCTGTCATAAAAAGTTTTTTTTTTTTTTCAATCTGTTGAAATAGAACAGTCTTCCTTAGGCGCCCAAATCTATGGTGTGCTCCACGAAGAGAATCAACGTGTAATATCTCCATCATTAAGCATTTTATTTACTTAGTCTTCTGCAACTGCACACTTCGAACGTAGTGCTCTATATGCAGGTATGTAAATATGTCTAACCCTTAGTTCAAGTGGAATATGACAAGATGTAAGTTTAGTAGAACACATTTTCTCACCTGAAAATGCAAGTGCACTTCTGTGCAGTATACAAACTAGGAATTTCATACTTAAAATTGATAGGCGAAAATCTTTTATTTTGGACAAATGGAACAAATATTTTCCTCTGTGCTAATTACACTTGTTCACTGACATGAATCTGATTGGATACGGGTAATGAATAAGATCATCTGCTATGGTGTTCTTACGCAATGGAAATTCTGTTGTACGGGCATTGACAATAAATAGAGAAATTGTACGTCTCTTTCAGCGTACAAGAACTCTACAACAAACAACAAACGAGTCACTATCAGCAATGACCTGATCAACAGGCACTTCCAGTATAATCAATGAAACTCAAGTAAATTTGCTCTCACAGAAACACTCTTCTGCGTACAAGCAATAATTATCAAAACAGATGCATTAGTTCATTGAGGACTGTTATTCGACAAGGCATTATTCACTGAACATTATTGGTCTAATTAGTTGTTTGCACGGAGCCAAGGTCTGTCTGAGCATCCTCTGACCCTGAGATCTCCTCATGCTCTCTAGTGCAAAAGATGCTGTAGTAAAACGTTTATGTTATGATGACATACGGCCACTGTATGACCGCTCGGCAACGCTAAGATCGGAAGGACATTATGTCTATTCAATGTTTTTATCGATTCTTCGTGTTTATGAGCTTTATGACAAACACTGAAATATATACCCAAAATAGTACAATCAAACCATTAATTTGATGTATTACAACTTGAAATTAGTCAAAGATGCAAAACCCAAAAAACAGCCACTTGTCAACTGTCAACACATAGAAAAATGGCAGTAAATTGCTTACCATTTATACAAATTATATGTGAAGTTTGTCCTCGAACAGTTATATAGTTGCCAGATACGACACTAAAGTGCGCTTGTATGGGCTGCTTCAACCAACATGACTTTTCTAATGTCCTTTTCTTGGAAAAGACGAACAAAGGATATTTCCTTGCTCGTTTTTTATACAAATGTGCAGCAATAAGTGTACCTGTAGTGGCACAACGATAAGTATATAAACAAGTTGCAATATCATCGGATTTTCATTTATTTTCACTTAAATTTAATGCATTATAAAAAGTTGATCTACCTTATCAGTATGATAGCTACTCAATGCATTGAATGAATTCTGTCATTCTGAGGATAATGTGAGGTCATAATTGAGGTTACGTGAATGCGGCGCAAGTATTTCCCCAGATACTAAATTAGATTAGTGCTGCTTCAAAGTCTAAAACCATATCCTTTATTTTGATGAGATTGCAAACCGCGATAACCGCCACAGAATCTACGACCTCAGGGAAGTGAAATGTAAATTCCGATACTATTAATCACGACAGTCAGAAGCGTTATGGCCTGTCGTTCTATGATAAGAACCGTACAAATTGTTACCCTCAGAAGTTTTACGATCGTTATTACTTCTACTCGAGGTGCAAGCCAATCATTATAAATGAAGTGACTATTTTTTTTGGCTACAGTTGTAACACTTTCCACTAGTTACTGGAACTATTGCTGCCGTATTTCATGATGAGAGTTATTATCATTTACTGCACCTATATTTCTTTCACATTATTAAATAATAAAGGGATGAGTAACATTACTGACGGAACTGAACGTCCTCAAGAAAATACATTTAAGCTGAAGTTAAAGTATTGCGTCCAAACTGGTTATAGCATAATTAGGTATTTTATGTTAATAATACAATCTGTTCTTGTTACTAAGCAAAAAGTTTTGTCATCCTCTGGAAGATCAAAATTTCTTGCTTCTAAAACAAAACTTTAAAAGTTTGTCTAGACGAGATTAAAAAAAATCACATTGACTTACATTGAGTAATTGCTGTGCTAAAACTGCTTCCCGCAATGATCAATAAGGACCACTTTATTCATCACTGATATAATAATCACAAGAATATATTGTTGAAATTCATGTACCTAGATTACCACTCGCTCTTGAATCCATTAGAGCTTTTTTTGTCGAGTTAGAAGACAGAGCAAAGTTATCTTTAGCCAATCATAAAACATTTGCATCACCAGCCACCTGAAGTTTGGTTATAGACAAACCATAAGCGAAATTTATTTGCTTCTCTAGTAAATGATGGGAGTGAATGAGACACGTTTAAGTAATTACAGTTATGAAAATTATTGGAACCAGACCTCAGTTTAGGGAAAAATTTCTCCTTTTATTGCTAGTGTCTAAACAAGAACTGTTTGAGATGAAAACAGAAATAAGGACAAGAAAAGTGTCTCATATCCATAAAATAGGCAAGTGTTGCCAATTTCTGTGACGTTTTGTTCCCATTCATTATTTAATTTTGTTTTCTTATTAGATGTATGTTACGTGTTTATCACACATTTGTTTCCACTAATTGTTTTGTTAGATGTTTATTGCACATTTGTTAGCAAAGTTTGTACATTTTTGATACTTGTTCGTTACATGTCTCCATAAGTTTCTTCCAGGATCGCTTAGGCAGCAAATAGAGAAAAAAAATTAAGGAAGCTCTCATCCCAAAGCCAAAAATGGGGATGGATGAAAGGCAAATTGGTAAGGCCTGAAACAAACTTTCAACATCATTTTCAAAAAATAATACTCGATGTAGTTAGAGGTGAGGAAATGAGAAGAGATTAAAGATTCTTAGGTTTGGAAAGGTTGACCCATGTCGTATACGCAAGTACTTGCAAGCAATCAAAGATTTTATATACTTCTATTTTTTAAGTGTGAATTAATTAGATTCCTTAGTCTAGTTGTTTAATTGTCTATTTTATTATTATTAAATATATTATTATTATTATTATTATTTATTAGTAGTAGTAGACTAGTATGTAGTAGATCATCGAGTAAGAAACCTTCTTAGTAGATTCTGAGCATAGAAACCTTCCTTCGAGCTAGAAACTTCTTTGAGCATAGAAACTTTCCTGAGCATAGAAACTTCTTCGAGTATAGAAACCTTCCTTCGAGCATAGAAACCTTCTTAGCTAGAAACCTTCCTTCGAGCATAAAAACCTTCCTTCGAGCATAGAAACCTTCCTTCGAGCATAGAAACCTTCCTTCGAGCATAGAAACCTTCCTTCGAGCATAGAAACCTTCCTTCGAGCATAGAAACCTTCCTTCGAGCATAGAAACCTTCCTTCGAGCTAGAAACCTTCCTTCGAGCATAAGAAACCTTCCTTCGAGCATAGAAACCTTCCTTCGAGCATAGAAACCTTCCTTCGAGCATAGAAACCTTCCTTCGAGCATTAGAAACCTTCCTTCGAGCATAGAAACCTTCCTTCGAGTATAGAAACCTTCCTTCGAGCATAGAAACCTTCCTTCGTGCATAGAAACCTTCCTTCGAGCATAGAAACCTTCCTTCGAGCATAGAAACCTTCCTTCGAGCATAGAAACCTTCCTTCGAGCATAGAAACCTTCCTTCGAGCATAGAAACCTTCCTTCGAGCATAGAAACCTTCCTTCGAGCTTAGAAACCTTCCTTCGATCATAGAAACCTTCTTCGGCTTAAAACCTTCCTTCGGGCTAGAAACCTTCCATCGACATAGAAACCTTCCTTCGAGCATAGAAACCATTCCTTCGAGCATAGAAACCGAATAACCCTTCAGCATGAAAGAACCTTCCTTCGAGCAAAACCTTCCCGAGCATAACCTTCCTTCCATAACCTCTTCGATGACTTCCTAGCAGAAACTTCCATCGAGAAACCTTCCTTCGAGCATTAAACTTCTCGACAAAAACCTTCTTCAGCATAAACCTCATCAGCAGAAACCTTCGAGCAACCTTCTTCAGCATAGAACTTCCTTCGAGCATACCTTCTTCGAGCATAAAACCTCCTCGACAACCTTCTTCGAACAGAACCTTCCTGAGCATAACTTCTTTAATCCTTGAGCATAGAAACCTTCCTTGGAGCATGGGAAGTGGTGCAAGAGATCAGTCTCTCTCTCTAAGCCTCCATTGATTGCCTCACTCACCAAGACACCTTCCGGCTTACACAACACACTTCTGGGATGTGCTCGAGGGCATTAGTTCTCCATCAGCGGCTACATAGAGGCAGGTTTTCCTACCTACCTCAGATTAGAAGGGACGATCTCCATTGAGTCTGCCATTAGCGTAATAGAACTTGGAGACATGTTTCATGTAAGAAGATATATGTTTATTTTTACTTCTGGAGTGATTCCTGTCATTGTGGGTATATAGGACTTATGAGATTTTCAGTTCCGTGTAGAAAAGGGCAACTGTCTAGCAATTTAAAAGACTCCTCGCAACTTTCACGAGATGAAAGTCGCATAAGTTCTCTCCACTCACCACCTTAAGTTAAACTTGGGAACTTACAAGAGCTCCTTTGAGCTTTTATGTTTTTAATTATATGGTAATTATATGTTTTTGTTGATTTTTTACTTATACTAGTGTGCTCCGCCTCTTTTGTCGTCGAGATTTTCTCCGGCCTCACCTTGATAGTATACAAGTCTCCATTCTGGTCCTTCAACTTCTCATTGTTCCAGACTTGGAGCAGAACTCTTCTCCAGGCTGAGGGACTGACCGTCGCAAAACTAAGTCTTCAAGGGTGATGGATTGATTACATTGTCTTTACATCTCTACTGTTTCTGCTGCTTCCTCTGTATTTGACTGAAGAAGCCTACCTTGTAGTCGAAACGTTTTTGGGATAAAGATACGTAGCTGCTGTACATGTGTCTTACTCATTACCCAGCACTGCTAAGATTAGTCATTGCTAGGCATTTAATTTAGTGAAAAAATAAAGAGGGTTTTCCTCCATGTTTTTCCTATGTATTCTACACACATTTTCACGATAATTAAAATTTAACCTCCTCCCCGTTTTTTATTCCTCTTTTCGTTTTCTGTTTTTCTTATTTCCAAATTGTTTTCATCTTCTCCCTCTTTTACTCTCACTTTCTTGTCTCCTAGGACTTTCACCCTATTTTCTTCCTTTTCTATTTTATTATTTTTTATCCATATTTCTTTTCATTTGCTACAATTTCCTTCTCTTAACTACTTTTTTTTCTTGTTCACATTTTCCTCTCCTCTTCTGCCTAAACATTTTCTTCATTCACCTACTCTCCCTTTCTTCCTCTCCCTTTATCTCTCTCCCCCCTCCTTTCGTTCCCTCTCTTCATTCTCCTCCTCTTCCCATATCACGTGTCTCCATCAGCAGAAGTCGTACGCTATACAGGACACTCCATTTCCTTACAACGCTCATTCCTTCTCACTCCCTCTCTCTCTCCTCTCTCTCCCTCTCTCTCTCTCCTCTCTCTCTCTCCTCTCTCCTTCCTCCTCTCTCTCTACTCTCTCCCCTCCTCTCTCTCTCCTCTCTCTCTCTCTCTCTCTCCTCTCTCTCTCTCTCTCCCCTCTCTCTACTCTCTCCTCTCCTCACTCCATTCACTCTCTCACCTTTACACACATATCACCACACTGGAAGGAAATGAGAAACAGCACAGGATTAGCGAACATAGACCAAAAACTCAGCACATGAAGTGCCGGGGCAGTCTGTAGGCCTATACACATAACAAACAAAAGTACCGGAAGTGATATCACTTTGGATAGTGAAGGAAGGAGCGGCAACCCTGAGCAAAACGCTTGCATGAATCCTCAGCACAACAACAGAGATAGCAAGTGCCTAATTCCTAGTAACTTCAGTTATTTATTTGTTTAATTCATGTTAAGCACTAAATCCATTTGGGTCATTCAGCGCAAGATGTGGTGGAGGCTTGATCCTCCGTCTGCTGAGCACGAGACAGACGAGCCTCCTATTTGTACTCACCTTTTTATTAGAAGATGATGGTGGGAACAGTAAAAAAACACTCGTCACTTTATAAATAATTATACGAAGCCCTAAACACTTATGAGTGATTCAGCAAAGTATGTTTGAAGTTCTGTATGATAACCATGTATGATAACCATGTATGTAAGATGATCACTGATCAGTGAACCATTTAAAGGCTGGGTCGGATGACCACAAGGACAGATTAAGCAATCATCAATTCTGCTTCATCAACCTAATAAACTCGTCCGGAAAACTCAGTAGGCGGATCTAGTAATTGTCTAGGATTAGGAGGAGTCATCGTTACCAGTAACAGATGACAGCCCGTCGGAGGCAGGATTTTTTCTGAATTAGTACGTTTAAATGTCAAGAAATGTTGATATTAATGTAATGAACAATAGCAATCAATTCATGTTCTTATGCAAGTCAATCTTTTTTTAAATAGTTTTTCAGAGTTGCCGAAGAAGGAAAATCATCTTTCCTACTACTGGAGGGGTTAAAATCCCCCGCATTCGCAGTTGAACACTAAATTCATGGATTTTAAATGTCAAGTAAAGACATTTTTTATAGGAGTAACAATTAAAGAAAGAAATTAAAAGTGAACATAGGAAAGATAAAGTTGATAGGAATAACAAAAATGAAATGAAAGATTGTCTATCGGACATTTAGAGAGAGTGTAACAAAATAGAACGACTTGGAGGGAAATCTGTAGTGGAAGGAAAGCGGGGTCGGGGTCGTCCTAGGAAAGGTTTTGTTTGCGAAGGGCTCAGACTTCCTGCAAGCATGCGTGAGCGTGTATGAGCGAGTGGAGGCAAATGATTTTTATGTTTTGACGTGCTGTTGGAGTGTGAGCAAGGCAACATTTATGAAGGGATTTAGGGAAACCCGTTAGCCGAACTTGATTCCTGGAGATGGGAAGTACATTGACTGCGCTCTGAATTAAGGGTAGAGATGTTGCAGTTTTTAAACTGTAGCATCGGCACGCCTCTGGCAAGACCGTCATGGAGTGAGTGATGACGAAAGTGTTTTTTTTCTTTTTCGAGTCACCCTGCCTCGGTGGGAAATGACCGACGTGTTAAAAAAAATTAAATAAGTAATAACAATCATTGCAAAATAAAGGATTTTCTTCACAAAAAAAAAAACTTTCAATGATCCAGAAAGAGGTCCGTGGTTCTGGACCTTGGTTCTGGACCGTGGTCTACTAGAATGGACCAGTAGACATTCTGCAGAGCCTTATACATCACTGGCTTGAAACTCTGAGGTATCACCTCACTTGGTAACACACAAAATATGCTTCTCTTGCCTCTCCTGCCAATTCCTCTGAAGACGTGTGTGCAAGAACATGTAAATGCTTAGGTCTTCCTAAGCCTGCGAAGCATAGGTGCTTAACTATAGTGTCCATTCTTACTTGACTTCTAGAACTTGAGGTCGCAGCTTTCTAGGGTCTCTAGCTGTTGGCTTCGGTCTCACCTGATGAATACACCATAACTATTTTCATGGCTTAGCACTTAAATCGTTTTGAACCTTGAGAATAGTGGTAGTCAGGTACGATCCATGAAAGGGAAGAGTAGCTTCATTCACCTGAATCAGGCGCCCTTCACCAGTATCAAGGTACCCTGCAAGAGAAAAATTATTTCCTTGACAAGGATGGAACTGTATTAGACAACCTTACCTTGACTAGTTGCTCTTTAAATTACTTAAGTGTCACATTGACCATTTCACTTGATTCACTTGAAACCTGGCATGGCACACACATACACACTAAAAACTTTTTGTTCCGAATAGTTACACACTAAACTCTATTTGTTTCGAATAGTCACAAACTAAAGTAACGTTATAAAGTACCTTCAGGAGATCATAATAAGTGATTCACGTGAGTACCCACCACCGCCACCGCTGTCATCACCAAAGCCGCCACCGCCGCCGTCACCTCCACCGTCGCCGCCGTCACTGCCGCCACCGTCACCGCCACTGCCGCCACCGTCACCGCCACTGCCGCCACCGTCACCGCCACTGCCGCCACCGTCACCGCCACTGCCGCCGCTATGAAACGAGTCTCCCGGCAGGCAGACAGGCACCTCACACCTTTTAAGAAAATTTATATTCTAAAAATTGGCATTTGACGCCACCTTTTTTTTATATACCGGAAGCTATACATCAAAAACATTGTCTCCAAGTATTTTTGAAGGGCGAGGTTTATGGGTTGCAAGAAGAAAATATTAGAAACAGCATATCTTTCGATTGTTTGGAATGTGATGATCTCAGCAATGGCGCCGACAATTCGTATTTGTGGAGGATAAATAAGAGGTTTTCACGAAGTTTCTATATTATTTATATATTTTAGGGAGTTAATATATTAATATTTCACAGAAAATTTGCGTAATGTATACTATAAATATGCAAGCAGCCGGGACAATTTCAGACACTAACGCGTGTGTCACAGGGACGCAGAGAGGCAAATGAGGACTGGAGTAAAGTGTAAATCTTCACAGAACTCAATCTCTGCGGATGCCTTTGATTGAAAGGCTTCCTTATTGCTATAACCTATCTTCACAGAACAGTCACTAGTGATGCATTGTTTCAAAACCTCCCTTATTGTTATAACAGAGTCATAGTAAAAGCAAGATATCATAGTATATGGTAGAACACTGACTCATGCAATCATCATATGAGCCTCACCCCGTCCTCCACCAGACTCTACAGCATTTAGGTGATATACTGCCGACTCTCACTTCTCGGGAGACTTTCCTTATGTACATTTGGAGTGACCAAGATCCCAGAACCGAAAACTTTCCATTAAACGTGTCCTAAACATATTACATTTTGATTCTTTTATCGCTGTTTCACGGCATCACATACTTTAACGCGTAGCCTCAAGTATTTATCCCCTGGTTCACAGGGGGTTGTTTCACCCCCAAGGGGCTGTATGACCCCTAGATCCAATTCCTTGGATCAAGAGCCCTTCACCAGCATTGTCAGTAAACAATAGCAACATTAGTTTGATTTCATTCAGGAAAAAAAATGAAAATCAGGTATAATCGCCATGAAAGTTGGAGCAGAACTCATGGTAATATTTAAGTTGAAGGAGAGTGAATCAACGCCGGTTGACAGCTGCTGGTTCTAGCGAATTGAAGGTAACCTCCACTTCCTCGGATCGAACCTGACTGCCCTCCATATCGCAGGAGCGAAATATTTTGAGCCGGAGACAATATTTTTGATGCATGGCGGCTTCCGGTATAAAGAAAGCGGTAGCGTAAAACGCCAATTTTTAGAATATATTTTTTTTACAAGGTTTGATGTGGCTGTCTGCCTGCCAGGACACACACAGTAGTGGTGGTGTTAACCACTGCTTGTGTCTACTGAGCCAGGAGAGACACACACAGTAGTGGTGGTGTTAACCACTGCTTGTGTCTACTGAGCCAGGAGAGACACACACAGTAGTGGTGGTGTTAACCACTGCTTGTGTCTACTGAGCCAGGAGAGACACACACAGTAGTGGTGGTGTTAACCACTGCTTGTGTCTACTGAAGGCGTTTTATAAGTTTATTATAGTGTGTGGTTATTCAGAACAAATAGTTTTAAATGTGTGCCTTTTCGAAACAAATAGTTTTTAACGTGATATCAATATAAACTAAAAGCTTATAGGTTTTCAAGTGAGATGGTGAATGCGATACGTGAGTGAAGACGTAGTTTAATGAGCAGGAAATTCTAGGTAAGGTTGTGGTGTTCAGTTCTTTCTTCACAAGATAATGTTTGCCTTCAAGGGAAAGTGCCTTGACGCTGGTCAAGGGTTACTGACCCAAGGAAATGGACCTACTTTAACTTTTCTTGGATTGATCCTCATTAACGCCATTCTCCAGGCGCTGTATTGCCCTGACGGGTTTAATGCTGTCCCAAGAGAATCAGGGCAGAAATTTAGAGTTCAAGAACAGGACATATACACCAAGAGACTTATATTTCTCAGTACAATACAGGGAACAATTACTTAAATCTCATTACTTTGGGAATAAAGTTTTCACGCGAGTTGTCAGGTGAATTGCAGTTCTAATGACCCTCGTGCAGTAGATAGTTTTTAATAGCTCTGGTGCAGTAGATAGGTATAATGATTCTCGTACAGTCGATAGCTCCTAATGACATTCATGGAGAAGATAGGCCTTAATTACTCTTGATGTCCATTGTGCAATAGGTATGTAATTAAACCACTTTTGCAATAGATAGACCTTAGTGGCATTCGTGCAGCAGATAAGTCTTGATGACCCTCGTGGACTTGTCGGCAGATAGGTCTATGAGAGAGATGAACCATAGCATTGATGAGGGGGAGAAAAAGTGGGCAGTGCACTAAGACATTTGTGGAGACAAAGAACTTTATCCATGGAGGCAAAAAGCCGAATGTACCAGAATGTAGTAGCACCAGCACATTGATATGGGTGCGAGCCATAGGCTTTTAACGCTGCAGTGAGAAGGAGGTTGAAGGCAGTGAAGATTTCATGATGAGCAATGTATGGTGCAAATATTATGCATAGAATTCGTTGCATGGAGATTAGGAGGTGTGGAGTTACCAAAGTGCTTTTCATAGGGTGAAGGAATGGTTGACGAGGTGGTTTGGACATATAGAGAGAGAGGAACAAAATAGGATGACCAGGAGTGCATATAAATCTGGAAGAGAGGGAAGGGGGGTAGGGGTCATTTGACGAAGGGTAGGAAGAAAGGGGTGTTACATAGTGAACGGAGGCAAGTCGTTTCTGTGACTTGATGTGCTGCTGGAGGTCCAGCCACATAACATTTGTAACGGGATTCATGGAAACCGGTTAGCCGGACTTGAGTCCTGGAGGTGAGAAGTATAGTGTTTACACTCTGAAAGAGGGGTGGGGATGGTGCAGTGCAAAAGGTTATGAGCTGTGATGTCGGCACGCTGCTGGCAAGACGAGGCGAAGCTTGAATGAATGACAGTGAATGTGTTATTTATTTTTCGGATCACCCTGCCACCGAGAGTCTCAAGTGGAGAAGTGGCCAACAACACAACACAAGACTTTTTCAAGAAACAACGTCCATGTAGCTACAATGGCAACCTCACCAGGAAGAAAGAATCCTATGAAAAACCCAATAGTGGAGCAGGAGTGTATACTATATCATGCGGGGGGTTCAGCAAGATCTACATGGGAGAAACTGGGAGAAATCTTTCCACAGGGGCCCGAGAACACAGAAATGCATGCACCGGGATGACACCAGAAATGCGTGTCTCTTCCACAGATCTCAAAAGGGGCCATCCCATGCCTTGCAACACAGCAGAACTGATCCGCAGGGAATCCATCACTGACAGGCGCCAATGAATTAAGGCATCCTCCCTTGCAACCTCCGACATCTTAGAAAAAAGAGCTGACCAATATATCATCTCAACTACCCTTGCATATATTATTCTAATCCACGCTGATTTGCTGCTTCCACCTGACACGGCAAGTAGATAACTTGACGCTTTCACTTGATCTTCCCCAGTGACATACTGTCTTCACTATATACTGTGTTCTCTCATTCTTTTGTATCATTTGGGGTGACCAAGGTCCCAGGACCGAAACGCATCCATCAAAGAAGTCCTTAGTTTATGCACATTTCTTCCTTTATATACACACACTCGTGTTTGCATATGGCGGGTCATGACACAGACTGTGCCATGGGCCGCTACTGATACCCTCTGCATTGCCGTAGAGAATTTTCCCTCCTATCTGTTGCTGCCATGCAACATTGAATAGCTCCTGACAGCGAAAGATCTAGAGCTAAAGATTTCCATCCCCATGTGGCTTATTCTGCATATAACATTATCTCTCCGTCCACAGCAGGATTAGAACCTGCACACTCTATCAAAATAGATCTGACTGAATGGAGAAAGTACTGTGTACTCTGATTCGGAGTATGCAGGTTCGAATCCTGCTGTGGACTGAGAGATAATGTTTTTAAAGATTCGCTCGTTTGGGAATTGTTAAGCATATATATATTATGTAATAAAATATACCTATTGTTAAAAAAAAAAAAATGGGGTGGTAGGGGAAGTGGAATATTCAAATGGCTTCAGGAAGAAATCCAAATATTCTTCCTTGAAGCCTTTTATCCACTTCACCGAGGCTGTGGGTCCCAAAATTTGCACCAGAGGTGGACCCCATCTTATGTTATATATATATATATATATATATATATATATATATATATATATATATATATATATATATATATATATATATATATATATATATATATATATATATGTAGTGCCGAATAGGTAAAACTGATCAATTAGCAAGAACTCAATTAAAATTAAGTCCTTTCTAAAAAAATTCTTATACGTTTAAAGATATATTTTTTATTTATGTTAATGAAAAATTTATAATTTTGTACCAATAGAATCTTAGAAAACTTACCTAACCTGATTATAACAAGCGCAATTTAATTTAGCCTATTCCAACTAAATATATTTCAGATAAGTTTACAATAATTTAATAATAAAGAAACACAAAGAAATATATTTTTTCTCGTTAGGTTCAGAATGATTTTTGCGAAATTATTGCATACACAAATTTTCGCTTCCCTTATTCGTCAAGAAGAACGTTGCTATTTAAGTAAAATCGCAAGCCAATTTAAGCCAATTTAAGCCAATTAGCCAAAACCGCACGGCAAGCAGCCGTGCGGTGGGACTCCCTTGTAGACTCCTCCAATAGACCAGCTCCTCAACAAGAACACAAACATTCCCACTGGGACAAACCGATCATGTAAAAAATCGCCAACACAATGGTCACCAACGCTTCAGGAAAGAACAAAGCTCGTCTCCCAGAGATTTCCTTTTAGCTGTTCCCAATTTCTCCCTGGGCACTCGAAGGCCTACCCACTTTCTATAACTTCATCCCAGTGAGGTCGAAGACCCCTTGGAGCATGGGGCAAGTGTGCTCTAAAGTTTCTCAAATAGCTGGTTGAAAAACTCATCACAGAAACCAAGGATCACAGAGCGGCCAGCTTCCTCTTTCAGAGACTCAGTGTTTCGATCCAGAGGGAAAATGCCTGCAGCATTCTGGGCACACGGCCCACCGCCGGGGTACTGGACGAAGCATTCGAGATGTAGGCTCTGAGATGTTATCTATGTTGTTCTACTCCCTATTGTATTTTTGTGAATGTATTTTGTCTTCAAATAAATTCTACATAGAATATGGAATATAGGGGATGGTAGGAGAAGGCAATATTCAAATATCTCCTGGGAGAATCTTGAGTTTTATATATATATATATATATATATATATATATATATATATATATATATATATATATATATATATATATATATATATATATATATATATATATATATATATTTATATATTATATATATATATACATGTTTATGTACACTGAGGTATTTATGTGTGTATATATATTGAGAGATGTATATGTACATATACACCGAGAAATGTGTGTGATTACACGCATACTGAAAGGTACATTAAATAAACCTGTGTATATACACTGAAATGTTATTTAATGCCTACTTTATTGATTTAGTGAGATTATAGTTGCTACGACCTGCAGCCTTAATGAGCCACCTGAGTCAACAGTCCGTGGGTCTAACAAATTAATTATTATGCCTAACTAATTATCGATCCCAATAAACTAATTCTTGACGAACTGATAAAATACAGTACCGGTGACAACTGATGATGTCTAAGCCTACGCAGAGGCCGAGAATATAGGCCTAGCTGTAGAACCAAATATATATGTGTGAAAAAATAGAAATTAAAATACATAAGAAATGTACATAAATGTGTATAGGTTTAGAAACGAACATTCGTAAGTGATGTCAAAAATGCGTTAAGCGAAAGTTACGTCAATGATGTGCAATATTTTGTATGGAGAATCAAACTTACGACAGTAATGTTTAAATGTATGTATATGTAAATCAAACTTACATCAGTAATATACACAAATGTGTGTATATAGAACCAGTCATACGTCAGTAATGTACACAGATGTGGTTACATGTAGAAGCAAACACTGAATATACACATATGTATAGACATAGAACCAACCATACGTCAGAAATGAAAATAAATGTGTACGTAAGTACAACCAATCTTGATACTGTCCACTAAAGATATTGTAAAAAAAAGTTCATGACTAAGTAATTCATATATAGAGTTAAACAGGTTTCTCAAGAGAGAGAGACTGAGTGACCTTGACATATTCTTTCCCCTTCCTGACAACAAGACGTCAGCGGGAGGAAGCGACTTGAAATGTGCAGATTCATCAACTGTTGGAGGGCAAGAAGAGGGAAGCAGGGAAGGAAGAGGGAGAGAGAGAGAGAGAGAGAAGGGAAGAGATGGAGAGGAGAGATCAGAGGGAGAGGAGATGATGTGTGAGGTTGGATACATACATAAAGTGGGTTTGATGTGAGTTGTTTCGTGGTGACGTTGAAAATTAGAAAGTGAGAAGCGTAGAGGACATGACTAAACAGGTGGTGGTTTAAAAGTATGACAGAAAGTGAAGAGAAATACAAGAGTGAAGTTAAGGGAAGGAGCAGTGATGAGAGAAGAGTAGGGAACGTAAGAGAACTGAACTGGAACCTCAAAAGCCGTTCATCACCTTGACGTATACGTGAAGATGCAGTGGAACAAGAGACAAGAGAATCCTGCTCTTGTTGTTTATTTTCTCTATCTCTTTCACCTCGTCTTTCCTTGCAGGCAAATTTCCAAAATATATGTCATGGAGTTTCCTTTCTGTTTCCCTCCTTTCACTCCATCATCCTTTAGAGAGGTATTCCTGTCTTATCTTTTCCACCTTGTGGCATTCTCTCATTCTTCTTAATTATTCCTTCACGTTAATTTTTTATATCCCTTATTCTTGCGTTCTCCTCTTTTTTTAATTTACAATGAAACAAATTCATAATGGTTGTCACATTTTATGTTAAATAAGCACAGCTTCTCCAGCGAGCAAGTTCACCAAATTTCTTATTCTTGCATATTCACTATATTATTATTATTATTATTATTATTATTATTATTATTATTATTATTATTATTATTATTATTATTATTATTATTATTATTATTATTATTATTATTATTATTAATATTATTATTTATTTATTTATAAATTTATTTATTTATTTATTTATTTATAAATTTATTTTTATTATTTTTTTATTAACACATCTGCCGTCTCCCACCAAGGCAGGGTGGCCCGAAAAAGAAAAACTTTCATCATCATTCACTTCATCACTGTCTTGCCAGAGACGCGCCTACACTAGTTATAAAACTGCAACATTAAGAGGGGTGTTAATGTTGCCGTTTTTATTATTATTATTATTATTATTATTATTATAGAGGCGGTGTCTTGATGCTGCTGAAGGGCTCTTGATCCGAAGAATCGAAATACATTCCCCTTCCTAATATCAAACCTGAGTATCTCCCATTGCTCAGCCGCTGTGTGACTCCTACAGCGACGAAGGATCGAGTCTGCACCGCTCAAGCGCTAAACCCAAGTGACCCCCACAGGAGTTCAGCGCTTCTCCAAGATTAATTATTAAGTCTTAATAGAGAATAATTGAAGGCTTCAAGGTCCTCCAATCTTGTTCCTAGTTAAGTATTAGGTCCTCCAATCTTCTGTTCCTACTTAAGGTATTAGGTCCCGTCACTTTTCTTGTAACAGAAAAATAATTAATATTTTTGGCAGCTAGTGGGAGTTTGAACCTCGACCTGGGTAATTAGAACATTATCATTACTGACAGCAGCCTGTCCTCACCTCCACCTTAATTTGTGGCATTTAGGCAAGATAATTTAGTCCTGAATGTGTTTGCGTATGTATGCATGTTTGTTCGTACTCAAGGAAACATTCATGTCCATATGTGTGTGTGTGTACTCACCTAATTGTGGTTGCAGGGTCGAGACTCAGCTCCTGGCCCTTCGCCTTTAAATGTCTGCTACTGAGGTCTCTGCTCTCCCTGCTCCATGAGCTTTATCATACCTTGTCTTAAACTATGTATGGTTCCTCCCACTATATCTTTCTCAAGTCCATTCCACTTCCTGACTACTCTGTGGCTGAAGAAATGTTTCCTGACATCCCTTTGACTCATCTGAGTCTTCAGCTTCCAGTTGTGTCCCCTTGTTTCTGTGTTCCCTCTCTGAAACAACCTGTCACTATCTACCTTGTCAATTCCCCGCAGTATTTTGTATGTCGTTATCATGTCTCCTCTGTGTGTGTGTGTGTGTGTGTGTGTGTGTGCAGAACAACTACGGTGAAAAAAGAATAGTGAAATTCCAGGCGCTTTCGTGATTTCTCACATTATCAAGGAACTGTTAAAATAAAAGATCAACAGGAAGGTATACGAGGACCAGACTACATGATGCAGGTAGGTAGTCAAGGATGTCAAACACAGCTTATATTATACCGAAGCTTTAAGATTTTAACTTGTCTAATGTATATTAAATTCTTCCCAATTTTTATTAATTATAAAATAATCCAATTTGTATAATAGTAAAGCAATATTCATATTATTTTCAAAACTATTTTTTATGAAACTTGATTTTATAATATTTCGATCAAGGACCTGCTAGATATAATTTTCTCAGCCTAGGATAGTTTTACAACCCAAGAGTCCTACCTAGGGTAGTTTTACAACACAAACTCCTTGTTAGGGTAGTTTTACAAGACAAACTTCGTTCCTAGGATAGTTTTACACGCAAGAGTCCTTAGGATAGTCTTACAAAAAGCATTCTTCATAGGATAGTTTCACAAGCCACGCGTCCTTCGTAGGATAGTTTCACAAGGCAAGAGTCTTTAGGATAGTCTTACAAACAAAGCGTCCTTCCCATTATAGTTTTACACGCCAAGAATCCAAGATAAGATAGATTTACAAACCAAGCATCCTACCTAGGATAGTTTGGAACGCAACAAGCCAACTGTAACATTGCTACTTAAACAGTTTTACAAGTAACACTCTTCTACAAGCCATCCTACCCACGACAGTTCAACACAACAAACCAGCCATCTACCCACGACAGTTCTACACAACAAACCAGCCGTCCTACCCACGACAGTTCTACACAACAAACCAGCCGTCCTACCCACGACAGTTCTACACAACAAACCAGCCGTCCTACCCACGACAGTTCTACACAACAAACCAGCCGTCCTACCCACGACAGTTCTACAGAGCAAACAAACCGTCCTACCCACGACAGTTCTACACAACAAACCAGCCGTCCTACCCACGACAGTTCTACAACAAACAAACCAGTCCTACCCACGACAGTTCTACACAATAAACCAACCGTCCTACCCACGACAGTTCTACACAACAAACCAACCGTCCTACCCACGACAGTTCTACACAACAAACCAACCGTCCTACCCACGACAGTTCTACACAACAAACCAGCCGTCCTAAACCTCCTACGACAGTTCTACACAACAAACCAACCGTCCTACCCACGACAGTTCTACACAATAAACCAACCGTCCTACCCACGACAGTTCTACACAATAAACCAACCATCCTACCCACGACAGTTCTACACAATAAACCAACCGTCCTACCCACGACAGTTCTACACAATAAACCAACCGTCCTACCCACGACAGTTCTACACAATAAACCAACCGTCCTACCCACGACAGTTCTACACAATAAACCAACCGTCCTACCCACGACAGTTCTACACAATAAACCAACCGTCCTACCCACGACAGTTCTACACAACAAACCAAGCCTCCTACCCACGACAGTTCTACACAACAAACCAACCGTCCTACCCACCACAGTTCTACACAACAAACCAACCGTCCTACCCACCACAGTTCTACACAACAAACCAACCCGTCCTACCCACCACCAGTTCTACACAACAAACCAACCGTCCTACCCACCACAGTTCTACACAACAAACCAACCGTCCTACCCACACAGTTCTACACAACAAACCAACCGTCCTACCCACACAGTTCTACACAACAAACCAACCGTCCTACCCACACAGTTCTACACAACAAACCAACCGTCCCTACCCACACAGTTCTACACAACAAACCAACCGTCCTACCCACGACAGTTCTACACAATAAACCAACCGTCCTACCCACGACAGTTCTACACAACAAACCAACCGTCCTACCCACGACAGTTCTACACAATAAACCAACCGTCCTACCCACGACAGTTCTACACAATAAACCAACCGTCCTACCCACGACAGTTCTACACAACAAACCAACCGTCCTACCCACGACAGTTCTACACAACAAACCAGCCGTCCTACCCACGACAGTTCTACACAACAAACCAACCGTCCTACCCACCACAGTTCTACACAACAAACCAACCGTCCTACCCACCACAGTTCTACACAACAAACCAACCGTCCTACCCACCACAGTTCTACACAACAAACCAACCGTCCTACCCACCACAGTTCTACACAACAAACCAACCGTCCTACCCACCACAGTTCTACACAACAAACCAACCACATCCTACCACACCACAGTTCTACACAACAAACCAACCGTCCTACCCACCACAGTTCTACACAACAAACCAACCATCCTACCCACCACAGTTCTACACAACAAACCAACCGTCCTACCCACCACAGTTCTACACAACAAACCAACCGTCCTACCCACGACAGTTCAACAAGCAACAAATTAACCATTCAATCTACGAAGCGCATTCCATCCCCAAATCAAATCCCAAATCACAACTTTACCACGCTAAAAATACAAAATAAATGAATGTAAATAAAATGCTCGACTAAAATAAGCACACAACTCCGAATTAACTGACTTAACTCCATTAATTATTTACACAATTCTCTCTCCCCCCTGAACCCGGCGACACCATGTAAATATAATTTTTACTAAAGGCTTAATGAGAATTCTTCTTGGCGTTTTAAAACCTCTTTAATGGAGATTAGAATTTCGTAATAAGGGCTGCTTAGGGTTTGCATTATTTATTTTATTTCTTGAAGGGCTGGGGAGGTTTGGCGCTTAGTTTTGATTATAATAATAATAATGTTGAAGGACTGGAGGTGCGTTGGCCAACACAAGGAGTGATGGTGGTGGTGGAGGCTCGATACTACGTCCGTTAATATCATCCTGGTGTTGGGCTAGCCAGGTTCTTATTGGCTGCACTAGGCAATTAGGTTTATCTGCATATATTTAATGATGGTGAAGGGCTCTTGATCCAAGGGACTGGAAGTATCCTTCCCTTGAACGAAATCTGTTTGCTTCCCATTCTCAGGAGCTGTATAACGCCTACGGGTTTACCGCTTCCCTTAATACTAGTACTACTACTATTATATAATTATTACTACTAGTACTACAAATACTACTACTAGTAGTAATACAACTACTAACTACTAGTAGTAGTAATACTACTACTACTACTAGTAATACTACTACTACTAGTAGTTCTACTACTACTACTACTAGTAATACTACTACTACTACTAGTAATACTACTACTATTAGTAGTATTAGTACTACTACTACTAGTAGTAATACTACTACTACTAGTAGTAATACTACTACTACTAGTAGTAGTAATACTACTTCTATAAGCAGTAATACTACTACTTCTAGTAGTACAAATGCTACTACTAGCAGTAGTAGTAATACTACTAGAAATAATAATAATACAATTATTATTAGTAATGCTACTACTACTATTAATACTTCTACTACTACTACATAATAATAATAATACTATTACTAAAAATAATAATAATAATAGTTTATAAACATCATTTCAGTTTTAATATAATTACAGCCTTTTTTAATTTTTTCTATATTTAAAATCCCGCAATTTGATAAAAAAATATATAACTGATTTTATTTCTGAATTCTTCGAGGGAATTTTTATTTTCAAAACCGTACATTCGTATTCGCGAAAATAATTCATCTAAATTTCTTACGCCACCGAAAAAAATAGTTTTTCTTGTAATAGTAAATAGTTTTTTTCACTCATTTACTCGTTCATTCATTCAATAATTTGGTTACTCATTAATTCATTTACTAAAGTCATTAATTAATTCACCCGATAATTAACTTAACTAATTCTTTCGCTTATGAATTCATTTACTCATTAATTCATTTGCTCATTCATTAATTAATTCATTTGCTCATTCATTCATTAATTCATTTGCTCATTCATTCATTAATTTTAGAATAAATAATTGAAATTAATTAAAGCGAGGAATATAGAATAGACGAAAGAATAGAACAGGAAATAAAAAGAGGTTTGGACAATAGAGGAAGGAGGCACTAAGAGTACCCTAGTACCTGCTCGGTAGTACCTGCTCGACAGTACCTGTTCAACAGTACCTGCTCGACAGTACCTGCTCAACAGTACCTGCTCGACAGTACCTGCTCGGTAGTACCTGCTCAACAGTACCTGCTCGACAGTACCTGCTCAACAGTACCTGCTCGACAGTACCTGCTCGACAGTACCTGCTCGACAGTAAGGGCTGCAAAACTCTACGAGGCACAAGTACGCGCTCACACCTTCAATATCCACAATTTTCCTGGCTTGTGTTTCCCCCACCCGTCTCATTTACGACTTCTTGACAGAATGAGAATCGAGGAAGACGATTCGTCTCTCACCTGGACTCAGTCTAGATAGATCTGTCATTCCAGCAGAGCCTTCAACACCATAGAGATATGGGTGGCCTTACTGCTATCTACATGGCCTATAGTGTGAAGGAACCACACACAGCGTCTGTGCCACAAGACAGGCAACAAACAGCAACTACACTCTTTACCCTTCTGAAGAATATCACTTGATGTGAGGTAATTAATTCGTAGAATGACTGTAACATGTTAGTACAGCATAATAACATCGATGAAGGAAAGTCAGTTGGCCAAAGGAAATCGCCGGCCCATAGCTGACGCCTACTTCATCCTGTTCCCTAATGCAGGATTCATAGCACTAGAAAGGCTTTCAAATGAGGGAGGTAGGTCTTAACTTATAAATAAAGGTAGCAATTGTTAATCTAACCCTCACTCCCTCCTAACTTCCTTCTTTCAGCACATCCCTCCCTGCAGCGCTGTATGACACTTTAAGGTTTAGCGCTTAATTTGCTTATACAGTATTAACCTAACCCTGTAAATACCTTCGTGAAAAAAAAGAACAATATTGATTTAGAATATAATGACCGAGAACACAAAATACATTAATTATAATAGGGATAAGTGACGGAGAACTGAAGAGACTAAGAACAAAACAGAAGGGAGAACAGCAGTGAGGGATGAACAGAAGAAAAGGAATGAAATAAAAGCAGAGAAGGTATGGGAAACAACATAGAAAGGATGGAGAATAGGAAAAGTGAGTAGAGAACGTAAGAATAAACAGAGTGGAGAAGAGAGAAGGAATAAAGCCTAGAGGAAGCCCGAGGTGTGTATCATTAAGAGGCGGATGCTGCATACTGGGATTCCATCAAGAGGCAAGTGAAAAGGTATACTTGATTTTATAGCCTTGTGTATCTGCCTCTCCTCGACCATCTCCTCAAACTCGATACTCGAATATTGGGTTTCAGAGAAAGAGAGAGAGAGAGAGAGAGAGAGAGAGAGAGAGAGAGAGAGAGAGAGAGAGAGAGAGAGAGAGAGAGAGAGAGAGAGAGATGGTTCAGCGGCATCGAGAAAACCACACCTGGGCCGGATGAAGATATATAAGTAAAGAATTCTTATGGGTGAGATAGGATGCATCTGGGTAACTTAAGGATGCCAGATATTGAGATAGGATATATTTGGCTGAAGATTTCTTCTTATAAATCTTTGAGATACCCGTTGTTAAAAGAGATTTCCAGTATATTATTGTCTTATTCCACTTGACAGTTACACCGTGCGAACTAATGCTAGTTGTGTCTTTCTGACGCATTTCATCACATAGGATGTGTTGCACAAACGAGTTAGTGAAGTCTGTCAGTCTGGGCTAGTAGACTTCAGTTAGATAAGTTCGTTAGGAAACAGGGCAAGTGTTTCCTGGCGCGGGTCTTAGTCATATGGTGGCCCACTGCAGCTCTTGGTCATCTGACTGAGGCCTTCCACTGGCTTACCGGTCCACCCCTTTAAGAATTAATATTATTTGGGTCGTCGATTATTGCACTTAGTGCTCGGTGGCTATCATAACATAGAGTTTCGCTCAACAACAAAACTGGAGTTGCCGTTACGGTGGAATTACCATCTTTCAGGAAACTTGTAACTGATGGAGGACTTCCATATCTGGATTCTGAATATATAACAATGATATCTATTCATTTTATTGAACATTGAACAAAATTTAAAGGTTTATATAAAATTTTCGTTAGGGTTCTTTATCGCTTCTCTGGAGTTTCCGAATTTTCCGAAGAAAGATAAAACCTTGAGAGATGAATAATACGGACGAGTATAATCGAAAGTGAACAGACAAATACGGAAAAGTCGCATATGGGATATTAGGAATTTTTCTCTCAAACAAAATTCCTTGTTTGAATATAACTTCTAATAATGACGGCCAGTTTCCCTATGGCAGGGAGAAATATCCTCCCATTCATTCAACCCACTCATAACCCCTTCAAAATAAACTCTCGGGAGGGCACCTTTCCCCCGCACGGCAGGGAAGAACCGCCCATAAACTTTTCCCCTAAAACAATATCTGCCCCAGCCAGGAGCCCTTACGGCGGGGGAGCTACGCAGAAGGGGCGCCGCTCCCCTCCCTAAACACCACCTGTATTATTCCCTAAATGGCTCTTCCCTCCCTACCTCCCCCCCTCCTGCATCTTAAATATAAGCCTTCGTGAGAGAGAAGGGAAGGGTGAGGGAGGGGAAAGTGGACAGCCGTCCAGATCAGGGAGGGGAAATATTTCTTATGGAGGGGAAAGTGTGAAAATGTAAGTTGACAGACTTCGCTATGTAAAGTGTTTTCAATTTTAATTCGATTATCATTTAAGAATAAATAATATCAGAGTTATTTCAGTGAAGTCTAAGCAATTCATGATTCAGTTTATTAAGTAGGTAATTAAGAGCATTAAGAGGTTTATATTTGGGACGTTGGCAAGGAGGAAGCAGCACGGGAGGGGAAGTTATGGAGGTGAGAAATATGACAGAGAAAAATGAGAAAACTTGTAAAGTGACAAGCATTTCATAATGTTGGTGAGAGAGGTAACCAGCGTGTACTGAAGTGGTGATGACGATGGTGGTGCTGGTGGTGGTGCTGGTGGTGACCGTGACTGTGATGCTGGTGCTGATGGTGACCTTGACTGTGGTGGTAGTGACGGTGGTGACCATGACTGTGGTGGTGTTGACGGTGGTGGTGATGGTGGTGACTGTGACTGTGGTAGTGGTGATGTTGGTGGTGCTGTTGGTGACCATGAATGTGGTGGTTAGGGTGGTGATGATGGGGGTGGAGGTGGCTTGGATGGTGGTGGTGGGGTGGTGCTGGTGGTGACCGTGACTGTGGTGTTGGTGCTGATGGTGACCATGACTGTGGTAGTGGTGATGTTAGTGGCGCTGTTGGTGACCTGAATGTGGTGGTTAGGGTGGTGATGGTGGGGTGGAGGTGGTTAGGGTGGTGATGGTGGGGGTGGAGGTGGCTAGGATGGTGGTGGGGGGTGTTGGTGGTGGCTAGGGTCGTGGTCGTGGTAGTGGTGCGGTTTGTGGCTAGTGTGGAGGGTAGGTAGTGGCGGTGGCAGTGGTAAGTGTGGTAGCGGCGGCAAAAGTGATGCTTGAGGTAGTAACGTCTCTTGCGGTGGTGGGATCTGTTGTGGGACTTGCCATGGGATGGCTTATGGGGTTAGTCATGCTGTCGTGATGGTGCTTGTTGTGGTGGTGATTGTTGTGACCATTTTAAGAAAGGAGAATTTGGAAAGTCTTAGCTACCGTGACACTTGATAAAACTCTCCACTGAGCGAAATTTTGTCCCAAAAACCTTATTCTTTAATGCGTGTCTTTGTCCTAAGACATTGTGAAACTTGCTGGGTTACTGTTGGAAGGATGACGGTAACAGCCTGAGATGTCACAAGTGACGCCAGGAGGAGCGTTCCAGTTGTGCACAGGACCGTGAGATAGAGATATAAACTACCAAAACGACACAAAAAGCAGCGATGGACACGTCGTTAATAAAGTTCCCTTCAGACATTTTTTTTATTGCGACCATAGAGTAAACGATTCAAAATTTCAGTTCTTTTCATAAAATAATTATTGTATCAAGAAGTTCTCTAGAAGATATATTGGGCGTGATGACCCCATCAAAGGGTCTTCACGCTTCCCTGTACCACACTTTTATACGTCTTGTGGGAGCTGGTGAAGACATGTTGACATGCTGGAATAAATGATGACATCGGAAAAGTCATACCGGAAATGCTGGTCATTACGTGGAATCAACTGAAGTATCGATTTGGTGTTACGGACAACTAGAAGTCCATCAACAACGTATATTTAGATAAAAAACTACAAGTTCAGCTATCAAATGTTAAAAACTGAATCTTCGTAATCTTTACCATATATAAAAAAAATGAAATCGGGAAAGGAGTGGACAATTTGTCAAGTTACCAGATGTTAATTACTCTTATTGAACTCCAAGGCCTAATATCTGTACTATATATATTGCCTAATTATGATAAACCTTTAACAATTGTATCCTGTTTAACTAAAATATTTAAAGCTTCTAAAAATTAAAGTCACTTAAATAGTCTAGCCCTAAAACAGAAAAAAATTCTTTACAAAACAAATTCAAAGCAAATTCCTGCAGCCTACTTCAAGCAACCTGCATTTTGTGCTGAAGATTAATTTCACATACAATGATTTAATATTAATACTTATATTTTTCAAATCTTAGACTGTGGTGAACAGTAACTTACTGCATTATATATCTTGCGGACTTTGAAAGTATAACAACTACTAAGTTGCTTTTGTCTCCCATATGTTACTCTGCTTGGCTGTTTAAGTAAACAAATAAAACAACCAAACGAAGCTTCAAGTAAAAATAGATGACGAGAGATTAATAAATGTATCGTCAATAAACTGTCCGGAAACGAGATAAAGGGAAGAAAGAGATATAACAAAGACATAAGAGATCCCTCTCTCAAGAAGACCTATAAAATTATTATCAAAACAATAAGATATCCTTTTGTCGGGGATGCCAACAGTAATTCCAAAACCATAAGGGATCCCCTCTAGGGGAAGACCTGCAACAATAACAAAATTACAAGAGATGCTATTGTCTGAAAGACTTAGTGACATTATTGCCAAAACCATCAGAAATATCCTCTGTCTGGTCGACCTAGTAATACTAATACCAACAAAAAATGGCAGACCTACCAAAGTCTACGGAATTATTACTGGGATGCCAAGTCCTCAGAGACAGGGAGTTGCAGAAAGATTGCCAGAGGCAGCCAAGAAATAATGAAAGATAGAGAGAGAGAGCAAGGGTAATTGGGAAAATAAGGGAGGGAGAGGGAGAGGGAGTAGAAAGAGTGTGCAAGTGAGAGGGAGGGAGGATGTGAAGGGAAAGGAGAAACTGAATTCCATGAATAATTCTGAGAGTTAAGAGAACAAATTCTTGAGTGAATTGGGAAGGATCATAAGATATGCGCAGAGTGCATATTTACCCTTTCAGTAAATACCAAGTAACTTCAGTGAATGACAAGTCACATCAGTGAATGACGAGTCATCTCAGTGAATGACAAGTCACATCAGTGAATAACAAGTCACATCAGTGAATGACAAGTAACCTTAGTGAAAGACAAGTTATGCGAAGTAAGGATTTTGCACAAAAAAGGGAGACAGGACTTTATACTCAAGGAGGGAAAATCTTAAATATATAAGAGAGGAGAGGAAAGGGTTCTGTTTTAGGAGGTAGGGACTATTATGGTTTGTCCACTAAATGGCTTAACAAGTGGGCTCAATATTGGTTGGTCCAGTGATCGGTTTAATAAGATGGGTACTATATAGGATGGTCCAATGATCGGTTCAACAAGATGAATATTATATAAGATGGTTCACTGTTCGGTTTAACAAGGTGGGCACTATATAGGTTTGTCCAGTGTTCGGTTTAACAAGATGGGCCATATAGGTACTAGTCTGGGAAACCCCGCACCTGAAGCAAGAAGAAATTTTTACCTTTTCGGATATCACAGCTTTTGTGTGACAGGCTCCACTGTGTGTGTGTGTGTGAGTGTACTCACCTAGTTGTGGTTGCAGGGGTCGATTCACAGCTCCTGGCCCCGCCTCTTCAATTGTCGCTGTGTGTGTGTACTCACCTAATTGTGATTGCAGGGGTCGAATCATAGCTCTTGTGTTTGTGTGTGGACCTATATGTGGTTACGGTGGTCGAGTCTTAGCTCCTGGTATTTGTGCTAGCCAAATTCACTACCTAGTCTTGTGGACCCTATCATAACTTCTCCTAAAACTCTCTATGAATCCTACCTCCACCACTTCCTAGTCGAGGACATGCCACGTCCTAACACCCTGAGACTGAAGAAATACTCCCTGACATCCCTGTTGCCCATCAGTGTCTTTGCCTTCCAGCTGCGCCCCCGAGTACCTTTTTTCTGGCTCTTAAACAACCTATTCCTGTCCACCCTATTAAATCCTCTCCATTAATTTGTTCCCATCTCCCTCCCTCTTACAGCTCCCCCCACACACACACGCACGCACGCACACACACACACACACACACACACGCACACACACAAACAACACACACTCACATTACAACACCTAACCTGTCTGTCTGTGTGTCTCTCCCTCTCCCTCTACCCCCCTTCCCACTCTCTCCACCTCTCCATCACTCTGTCTCCTTCTCTCTCTCCCCTTACAACTCCCCCTGGCACACACAACAAACAAACAGCACACACACACATTACAAGAGCTAACTCACAAAAAAATGATGGCTCAGAAGGAAAGTCGAAGCTCAGGGGATCAGAGGAAAATAGTTCTGGTAAGGAAGAATGGATAGAAGAGCAATGTAAAAGGATGGAATAAGGGTGGGGGAGCAAACTAGGTGAGCTTTCTGCAAAAATGGAGAAGAGGATGGAGGCAGAGAAGAAGAAATGGGAATCACAAGCCGAAATCAGGATACAGGCCCTAGAATACGAGGAAAATAGGCTGAAGCGAGTTACAGGGCTATTGCCCAGAGGAGACACAGCATCTGAAGCAGGTACACTCCTACTGAATGAGGAGCTGAGGAAGGAAGGGGGAGAACAGTTGGGAGCAGGGATAGCAGTAAGGGAGGGGGGAGAAAGTGGAGAGGGAAATAGGTCCCATGCAGAGGCACGACCATGCCACCAAGAGTTACAGGAAAAAATAAGGGAGACAATGGCCAAGAACAAACAGTACCCAGAGACACAGAGGGAAAGGCAATGGTGGAAGGAGGAGAGGGAGAAGTCAGTGTTTATTCAAGGGTTTCAGGAGAGTGAGGGGAGGACACACAATGAAAGATGGCAGGAAGAAAAACAGGAGATTGAAATCATCATCAAAGAAATAGGCGAGGAGGACATGACTGAGATAGGAAATTTCCAGAAAATAAGGGGGCACTTGAAGGGGAGAAATCGGCTGGTCAAGCTGATTTTCAAGACAGAAAGGGTGCAAAACAGGATCCTGCAAGAGAAACCACGGCTGAAGGAATCGTCAACATACAAGAGTGTGTTCCTAGACCTGAGCAGAACAAGAACAGAGTGACAGCAGCTGAGGGAGAGGACACAGAAGCTAAAGGGGCTAGGAAGAGAGACAAGGACAGAATCAGCAGAGGACAACCAGAGCAGGGCAGAGCAACAAGCGCAAGAACACAAAGAACCACCCCCAGAACCCCACAATCAAACACACTATCCCAAACAAACCACAATCCACACTTACAGCCCCCACTTCACACTATGCTGTAGAATTCCACAGCACACTGCCAGGTCCCTCACCCTAACAGACCCCCAGAACACAGTGTTGGAGAGGAAACTGAAGGTATGGTACACCAACGCTGATGGAATAACGAATAAGTGGGAGGAGTGGCACGAAAGAGTCAAAGAGGCATCACTGGACATCATAGCTCTCACAGAAACCAAGCTCACAGGAATGGTAACAGATGCCATCTTTCCAATGGGATATCAGATCCTGAGGAAAGGCAGAGGGAACAGGATGGTGGAGGAGAGGAGAGAGAGGAGAAGCAAGAAACTACATAATAGGAACGCTTCAGTCTGGAGGTCCCAAGGTGGTAATTGCAGTGATGTATAACCCACCACAGAACAGCAGGAGGCCAAGGCAAGAGTATGATGAGAGTAATAGAGCAAAAGTTGGCACACAGGCTGAAGTGGCCAGAAGTGCTCATGCGAGCAGGGCAAAGCTGCTGATCATGGGTGACTTCTATCACAAGGAAATCGACTGGGAGAACCTGGAGTCACATACATACATACATACTTACATACATACATACATACATACATACATACATACATACATACATACATACATACATACATACATACATACACACACATACATACACGTAATGGAGGCAGGAACCATACATAGTTTTAAGACGAGGTTTGATAAAGCTCATGGAGCAGGGAGAGAGAGGACCTAGTAGCAATCAGTGAAGAGGCGGGGCCAGGAGCTATGACTCGACCCCTGCAACCACAAATAGGTGAGTACAAATAGGTGAGTACACACATACATACACACACAAACACACACACACACTCTCACACACTCTCTCTCACACACTCACTCTCACACACACTACGCCCCGGTGGCCTGGTGGCTAAAGCTCTCGCTTCACGCACGTGTGTGTTTCCTTACACACACACACACACACATACATACAACAGGCCTAGTGTCTAATCGACATGTGCCTAGGACAAAATGGCAACTAACTAACTAACAGCTGAGGAGAGGTTTGTACCCAAGGGTAACAGACATAACGAGAAGGCCAGGTGAGCCCTTGGTTCACCCAAAGGTGTAGAGAGGCCAAAACTAAGTGTGCTAGAGAATGGAAGAAGTATAGAAGGCAAAGGACCCAGGAGAATAAGGAGAGCAGTCATAGATCCAGAAATGAATATGCACAAGTATGAAGGGAGGCCCAACCACAATACGAAAATGACAGCAGCGAAAGCCAAATTTGACCTGAAGCTGTTGTTCAGCCACATCAGGAGGAAAACAATAGTCAAGGACCAGGTAATCAGGCTGAGGAAGGAAGGGGGGGAAGATCAGAAGAAACGGCTGCAAAGTATGTGAGGAACTCAACATGAGATTCAAAGAAGTGTTCACATAGGAGACAGAAGGGACTCCAGAAAGACGGAGAGGTAGGGTACACCATCAAGTGTTGGACACAATCCATACAACTTAGGAAGAAGTGAAGAGGCGGCTAAGCGAGCTAGATACCTCAAAGGCGATGGAGCCGGATAACATCTCTCCATGGGTCCATGGGTCCTATGTGTACTACTAACAACAATCTTCAACACATCTATCGAAACAGGGCGACTACCTAATGTATGGAAGACAGCAAATGTAGTCCCAATTTTTAAAAAAAGAGACAGACACGAAGCATTAAACTACAGACCAGTGCCACTGACATGTATAGTGTGCAAAGTCATGGAGAAGATTATCAGGAGAAGAGTGGTGGAGCACCTAGAAAGGAATGAACTTATTTACGACAGCCAGCACGGTTTCAGGGACGGGAAATCCTGTGTCACAAACCTACTGGAGTTCTATGACACGCTGACAGCAGTAAGACAAGAGAGAGAAGAGTGGGTAGATTGCATTCTCTTGGGCTGTAAAAAGGCGTTTGACACAGTTCCACACAAGAGATTAGTGCAAAAGCTGGAGGACCAGGCAGAGATAACAGGGAAGGGACTGCAATGGATCAGGGAATATCTGTCAGGAAGACAATAGCGAGTCATGGTATGTGGCGAGCGGGGTTCCACAGGGTTCAGGCCTAGGACCGGTGCTGTTTCTGGTATTTGTGAACGACATGACGGATGGAATAGACTCAAAAGTGTCCCTGTTTGCAGATGATGTGAAGTTAATGAGAAGAATTCAATCGAGCGAGAGCCAGGCAGAGCTACAAAGGGATCTGGACAGGCTGCAAGCCTGGTTCAGCAACTGTCTCCGAGAGTTCAACCCCACCAAGTGCAAAGTCATGTAGATTGGGGAAGGGCAAAGAAGACCGTAGACGGAGTATAGTCTAGGGGGTTTGTAGTGAGACAACAAACCTCACTCAAGGAAAAGGATCTTGTAGTGATTATAACACCAGGCACATCTCCTGAGGCGCACAGCAACCAAATAACTGCTGCAGCATACGGGAGCCTAGCAAATCTAAGAACAGCATTCCGACATCTTAATAAGGAATCGTTCAGGACCCTGTACACTGTGTATGCAGTATGCAGCACCAGTTTGGAAACCACACCTAGCCAAGCACGTAAGGAAGCTAGAGAATGTGCAAAGGTTTGCAACAAGACTAGTCCCGGAGCTAAGAAGCATGTCCTACGAGGAGAGGTTAAGGGAAATCGACCTGACGACACTGGAGGACATGAGAGATAAGGGGAATATGATAACGACATATAAAATACTGAGAGGAGTCGACAAGGTGTGGGTGCCTCAGAGCTAATTTCATTCTACTCCCTGTTTGGTGTACTAGCCTTCACAAGCAGTATATATAGTATTGTAATCACGAACGAGTGGTTAGTCGCAGTGTTGTTATTGATTAAATACCACTCGTTCATGGTTACAATATTATGTATACTGCTTGTGGAGGCTAGTACACCAAACGGGGAGTAGAATGAAATTAGCTCTGAGGCACCCATATCATCGTATGTTCTCTGATCACGGTACAACACCTAGCTCTGCTGGGTGGGTGATCGTTGTAGGATATAATGGTCCAGTGGGTTAGAGTGTCGTGAATTTTCGCTCACCATGAGGCTGGCTAAAACAACACGGGTTCGATCCCCCGGCTATTCGCAGTGTTGTTATTGATTAAATACCACTCGTTCGTGGTTGCAATACTATATATATATATATATATATATATATATATATATATGAGTGGAAATCTTTAGCTCAAGTACTTTCACACTTCTCAGTGCGTCATCAGGAGCTATGCAATGTTGCAAGGCAGCAACAGAAGGAGTGAAGGGAAGTTTTCTCAGAGTAGCGCAGTGCGGGTCTCTCCCACACTGATGACGCACTGAGAAGTGTGAAAATACTTGAGCTCAAGATTCTCCCCCGTGGTTTGTCTTGCACAGTTAAGATCGTCTGTCGGCGGAACTAACCGTAAAATAAAGTTAACAGCAAAAACAGCAGAAATAACAACAACAATAACACCAACAGCTACTAGAACAGCTTATGAGGCACAGGAAGGAAAACGATTGAAACAGCGAGAAGCCCAGCAATAAAACCTACAGTACCAAACACAGCATGGAACAAACAAACACCCATAACTGTAACGAAAATAACAGCTATAGCAATAACAACGTGAGGAAACACAATAACAATACCAACGCAACAAGAACAGTACACCAAAAACCGCACTTAGGTGAGGACCTTTATGACGAGGTCTTAGATGTGACTTGATAATAGTCTAAGACTTGCCTGAACATCATAATGTTCCTAACCTAAGAGAAGGTTTTTAGTGAATTGTTCCAACCACAACAAAAACAGAAGCTCACACAGCACCAGCAACAATAACAAGAAGAGGGAAAAAGAACACCAAGGACGACGTCAACGGAAGCAACAGCAGCAACGGCCAACAGAGCATCTTTCTACCCCTTACCCTTTAGTGAAAACTGTCACCTGAGTAGAGCTCAGCAACCACTGCTATCAGTAGGCGCTACCACACTAGGAGAGGGAAGGAGGAGAGGGAGTAAGAGGGAAGGAGAAGAGCGGGTGAGGAGAGGCAGAAAGCTAAGAGGAAGAGTGGGAAGAGGATAATAGAGACGAGATTGATAAGGAAATCGGTGGCAGAAAAGAAGAGACAGCGAATAGGAGGACAGGGAATAGGATGATAGGGAAGAGAATGAGAATATACGAGAAGGGAGAAGAAAGAGGCAGTAGAAACAAACCTTAGGACCTTAGAAAGGGCAATAGAAATGGGTTAAGGGAAAAGTGAGGGTAAGGGAAATGGGGGAAAAAAGGGTATAGTTAAGAGGAGCGATTAAACACAGAAATTATAATGGAAGAGTGTAGTGGGAAGGAGGTGATTGTGTGTAGGAGAGGTGGAGAGAGGAAGAAATTAGAAGTGAAAAAAAGTGGAAAGGGGGAGATAAGGAAAGAAGAGGGAAATGAGAATAAGAAATCTGCACTAAAAAATGTGAAAGGTAAAAAACTGAGTGAAAATAGCAGAAATTTTTCGAAGGTTGAGGAATAGGAAAGAGAGAGAGAGAGAGAGAGAGAGAGAGAGAGAGAGAGAGAGAGAGAGAGAGAGAGAGAGAGAGAGAGAGAGAGAGAGAGAGAGAGAGAGAGAGAGAGAGAGAGAGAGAGAGAGAGAGAGAGAGAGAGAGAGAGAGAGATCAAGGAAAGTCAAAGAGAAGAGGAGATAGATAAAAAATAGAGGAGAAGGCGTAGATATGAAAAAAAAATTGAGATAGACGGAATATAAATGTGCAATGGAGTAGACATGGGAAAAGGATCAGGAATTTTTTATTAAAAATGGATGCAACAGCAGTGTGTTGCTCCCCTATTATATATGAGAGTTACACAGCGGGAACTAAAGCTAGCTGTGTTTCCCAGTCATACTCCATCACGCAGGATGCGACTCAGGCGAGGTGTTGACATCTGTCCATCACGAAGAAGGGTAAGAGAGAAAATGGCTTGAAAACTTGCCAGAAAATGAGAATTGTGGAGTAAAGAAAATGAGCTAGGAAGGGAAAAGATGAAATGTATGAGTGTGGAAGGAAAAAGCGAAGATGGAAGCGAAATAAAGCGAGAGAGAGAAGACAAGGAAGAGAGAGAAATGCAGGAAGATAAAAACGGGAAACGTATTGGGGAGTAGTGAAAAGTAAGAAAGCGAGAAAGAGGAGGGAGAGAGTGAGAGAGAAAAAAAGAGAGACAGACAGACTGAGACTATGGAAACAGGGTGAGGGGAAGAAGATAAGAGGGGGAGAAGAATTTCCCACAATGACCATTGGTGGTGGTTTATTTACAACATTACCATAGCTAGCATCCCCAGCCTCGCTGAGGCCTGACGCAGACATATGGAGCAAGGAGATATGGCGCTGAAACAGTTTTGTGGAAACTGCGACAGTGAGAGAATGTGAATTGAAGTACGAAGGGAGAGGGAAGGTTGCGGCAAGGGAAGAGGGGACGAGGAAGGAAGGGCTACTGGGAGAAGTGGAATGCAATAGGAAAAAAGAGGAGACTTGTAGGAAAGGAGGTGGGAGGGGCTTGTTAGAGGTGAGGCACCCAGCAGTAGAAGCTCGGAAAATATTCTTGGAGGGGCAGTAGCGATATTTCAATGATAATGTGAGTTTATTCTTGTAAGTTATATTTCAATGATGTGTAGGTTTGCTCTTGCAAGTTAGATTTCAATGATAGTGCGGGTTTTGATTTGCAAAATAGATTTCAATGATAGTGTGGGTTTATTCTTGCAAGTTATATTTCAATGATGTGTAGTTTTTCTTGCAAGTTACATTTCAATGATAGTGTGGGTTTGCTCTTGCAAGCTATATTTCGTAAGATTGTCAAGGAGGAATTAAAATAGCCCATTAACAAGAACTCAATCAAACAAGTAATGAAACTGTAAAATCGGAGACATGAAGGATAAGATCTTTATCCTCAATATGGGGAAGTAATGAGGTAAAAGCATATGAGGGAAGAATGAGGTTCGTCTTGTCTAACAATACTCACCTTACCACATATACTCATCTATACAGGGAAGACTGAGGTCTTCTCTCATATAACCAAAATTGCTGACTACTTCTCACCTGATTCAAACGTCAGTTACCTGCTCGCCCAAGGTATTCTCAGTCTTAATCATGATATCATTCTTACAGAATAATGATGGGGATAATGAATACTTTATATTCAAGAGTATTTTAAAATATTATTCAAAACACTGACTTTCTGAAGATATAAAACATACAATTTAAACAGTTTAATCCCAGGTCACTGAAGCGTATGATATAAAATACCTGAAGTAATTAAATAACGATTCATTACAATACTTGAGAATGAATAAATGCAGTCAACTGACACAACAAAATATTCATTAACTCAAATATAGAGTCCAGCTTCTTCAGGGAAGCTCACAAAGGATTGTCGAGCTGATGGTGGGCAGTAAAGCTTCCCACCAAGTGTCGCTATTCCATGTCTCCCTGACCGTATTAAGGCCAGCATCTACTCTATTTCCCTTCCCTTTTGGTTTTCTCGTAGGAAAGCTAGCTACTAGTGCTATAAGGATGAGAATTTCATCATAGTACCAAGGAAGTAGCGGATTAGCACCCCTGTTACAGCAGACACAGGCCCCATACATTATAAAATGAAGAATATAAGTTCACATTTAAGCCCACCATTCTGTTAGAAATATTTAGATATCATTTCGGGTCATCCTGGACCGACATCAAGTCGCAATGACTTGATAATGGTCGAGTACTGACCGAAAAGCTGCTTGAGTCTCTTCTCCGAAACGTGAATTAGTTTTGAACAGCCAACAACTGCAACACAAACTAAAGTCCATAATACATTAACTATGTAGCATGTCAGTCAAATCTACATTGCTCTTAATAATTAAAGTGGACATATTTTACATAACTGTATTCACAGTCAAACATCTGTTATTCTTCCTTAGCTCATTACAGCCGTCTCGTATCTGTGCCTAGCCCTATCTGAATGATACTGGCACTCAATGTCCCCCAGGATGCTACCCAGCACTACACCAAGTAGCTATTTACTACTGGATAAACAGGGGTAGCAAGTGTAAGGAGATTTGCCCAGACATCTCGCTCTGCCTGGGGAGCGAACCCGTGTCTCATCGGTTGTGAGATGGATACAAAAGTTTTTCCCAGAGCTTGCAGTTTATAATCAGCTAAGCAATGGGTCACGCTGGATTAACATGATGATAAATAAGACACATGTATAACAGTTATGGGAGATTAATTACATAATTAGGAAAAAAATATGAAGGACATTTAAACATTACTCACCAAATTATGATCTTGGTGAAATATCCTAACGCCTCCCTATCGGTAGGCAACTAATATTGGTCAGTAATTAGTTACATTACATATATGATGATACATGTAGTGGATAATGCAGATTCTCAATCGACAGCTCACGTTTCATTTTATCATCTTTATTTTGATAGTTTCACTTTATATCTGAACCCTTCCAGATACACGTTAAATTCACTTATTATATAGGACACTATAATAGCCATAATATTTCTATTGGCTTAGACTGAATGAGATTAATTCTCCACAAATTCAGGTCCGATCTGTATTACTACGCTATTTTCGTTGCTCTCCAACGTTTTCGTACACATATTTTTAATTAATTAATTAAATTTAATTCATTAACTTAATTAACTTTAATTAATTAATTAATTTAATGAATTAAATTTAATTAATTATTTAATTAATTAAATTTAATTAATTTAATTAATTAACTTTAATTAATTAATTTAATTAGATTTAATTTAATTTAATTTAATTTTTAGTTTAATAATATTTCCAGGTGTGTACTACATTTTCGTTATTCTTTTCAACATTATAAGAAGTACGTTTTATTTATTTAACTGATTACCATAAGAAAAAGTAAATTATACGAGCTGTTGGTTCCTCTGTGGCTTAACATCTTTTAAAAGTCAATCAACACTACACACCTACACTACGTTATATAAACACTATTATATCTTTCAGTTATTACACTGATTACAGGAAAATTATAAAAAAATCCACAATTATAATTCCCGCCGCCCGCAACAACAGCTGAAAATTAGCTGACACTCATCAAATGTCATTATTGGGGTTTAGGAAGCTTTATGCATTTATATACTATTCTTTCCAAATATTTTATATATGAAAAATTTAGTCGTAGGAAATAAGGCATGCATGTAACAACAACAAAAAAAGAAGTATTAAAAGATGTATGTCCACAGCGTGTTCTTCCCGCCATCAGAGTTGTGAGAAGATCCCAGGTGAGAGGACGCCGCCGCTACTCCAGCATTATTTTCTACAAAAAAAAGTATACTTTTAATTGTGAATCTGCGTTATTACATTTGATTAACGCGCGTAAATTGTTCATGTGCCGGCTGTAACAACCAGACACTGAACGCCACTCAGAAACTTGTCAATATGAAATGAAATAGGACGAGCAGTCAGCTAACAACGACCAGCCTAGTGTGAGTAGCTCCTTCAGAAATTGTTTGTTGTAACATCTCGCTTATCTTATATTTAATGCCCCGCAGGGTGGCTCCTTGATGCTGGTGAAGTGCTCTTGATCCAAGAATTAGACATGACCTATTCCTTTGAACCTCATTACCTTCCATCCCTCACCTTCCCCCCTCCTCGGTGCTATGACCCCCGCAGGTTTACTGCTTCCCCATGAAGAATAATGATTTTCGTTTTTATTATGTATTTTTTTTACCCCTGCGGGTTTACCATTTCCCCATGAATAATAACTTATGCATAATGATTTTCATTTTTTTTTACAACGTTTTGTTTATTTCTTATTGCCTTTTTCAACAGTTATTTTCAGACAGTTGCTTACTATTGTAATTTCTCTAAGTCATTCAGTACACATTTATTCAAGAAGCACATATCCAATAGCTCATGTCCAGTGCCCATCAAGGGAGGTTTCTTGACGCTGGTGAGGGGCTCTTGATCTAGGGAATTGGATCTGTGCTCCAGTTCCCTGAATGCCTTCCACCCCCCTTCACTGGCGCTGTATAATCCTACGGGGTTTTCGCTTCCCCATGATTATATAATAATACTTCTGAGTACGTTCTACAAGTTTGGTTGACTGTAATGTAAGTTACATGTTCTTGTATAATGTCGACGCTGGGTTACCGTGACTCGGTGATATATGGTAGTGGTTTTTGCCGTCCGGTAAGCATATTATTTGGCGGTGTCACTCCCAGGCATGACTAAGAATCCAGCATCTCCTATGGTACAGTGGGGATATTTCCCTCTAAGTCTGAATTTACCTTCCAGCTGATAAGACAACGAATTACGGATTGTGGAATGTGAAAAATAGATTCTGAATACTTTTGTTTTGTGATTTATGTAATATGGACTTAAGTTGGTCACGAAAGTAGTAAGTGAATAATGATAGTTTCAGTAGTTTCAGTTTGATGAAGTGAGGAACGGACCGTGATTAAAGCGCTAAATAATCAAATAGTTCTAGTACTTTGTGCATAAATAAAATTAACTAATATGCTGTCCTCAGGCGCCTCGTCTGAGAACTCAAACATATACGTTTTGCTTGGTCTGGTGACTCAACACCAACGCTTGCTTGATCTGGTGACCCAAACGCCAACACTTTTTTGGTCTGCGGGGACGAACAACTTTCATGTACTTTGTAGCATTGCGGGATATTTCTTCTCGTTTCACTCAGGTGTTCACGGCCCAATTCTTCACCACAACCGCAGTCTGAATAAAATAAAAGTCGTAGGCAAGGAAATGCAAAGAGGCACGCGATCAGTTCCATTTGTAGTGCTACAGGAATATAGAAAGCAGAGAATTTTTACTTTAGGAGAGTCCAGTGCGTCAGTGTGTGGGAAGGAGAGAGGAATGAAAACAGTAAAGGAGGGAGTCAGGGAAAAGAGAGCAAAGGAAAAACGGGAGAAGCAAGGAGAGAAGCGCGACGAGAAGGGTAAAGAAAAGGAATTAGGGGCATTGTGTTTGATAGTGATGAAAGTGGGGAGAGGATAAGTGGAGCTAACCTGAGAGGAAAGGGGTGAGAAAAGTGATGAACAAATGGTGTGTGCGAATTGTTTGGTGGTTGTTGCAAGAGTGTGTTTGGGTGGGTGGGTTTTCTTGGAGAGGATTGCAAAAAAAATCTTTTAGTTGCAGTAGCAAAGCTATGTTCATGGTGTCCCACCTTTTGTCATCAGTTTAGCATAAAATATTCTGATAGTTGTTATGTTTAATGCATCCATTTTTTAATTCATTCCATATTTCAATTCTATTTGTGATTGAAAGATTCCTTTCTGCACTATTTTTTTCTAAATTTATAGTTTCGGCCTCTTATTCTTCCAGCTAAGGGTGCTAAGTTATCGCCTTTAATCAATTCTTTCATATATTTTCATGGCCTTATTTACTTAACTTACCTGTTCTATTTTCCCTTCTGTTAGCATTTTAAATCGTATTTTGCTTTATCCCACAATGTCATTTTTAAGCTCTAATTTGAATCTTTATCTTGTTTATATGTTTTATAGATGTGGGAACCACACCTCGCTACATATTCCATTTTCGGTCTAGTATAAGTTAGGCAGAGATTTTTAGCACTTCTTCATCCAAATACTTGAAAGCTATTTTATAGCTTTCCAGTAAGGAAAGACTTTTTCCCAGTTGACAATTTTTTTAATAAATATTTAATCATTTGTCTCAGTATTCTTCAGGTGATTTGTTTTCGATTTTAATTTATATAAATCTTCATCATACATCGATCTATCATTGCAACTGTTCAGCTTACTCAAGACTTTCTGTTGGAATACAAAATTTTTTACTGTTTTTTTGTATATTTGTTTTATTCCTTCTCACAAAACATTTATGTAAATTTAAAGCATTGTCGGGGATCTGCCTATCCTTGTGGCACCACACTGATGACGTCCCCATGAGCACATTTTTCCTCATATCAATGTTTGTACTTTACTCAAAAAAAAAAAAAATCTCAGCGTCGAAAACTACCACAAACTTTGTTTTATAATCTAGAAATGCAAAACGCCCATCCATTTCTTTCCTTAATGTTTTCTGCTCTAAGACTTACTTGTTTGCTAGTTAAAAATTATTTTTTTTTAAATGTTTTGTCCACTTTTTACAAAACAATAGCTTGTCTATGAAACAGGTATAGGGTCATAAGGTCATGTCCGCTTTTTTTTATCACCACAAAGAGCATCGTTTTCCATTTGTTCACGAATTTATCTTTAGTAAATCCTAAAACACTTTAGTTGTTGCTGTTGTATACTCTGGTTGCCCATTCATTTTCTTTTCTTTTAAAGTTTTATTACCATAATCTGGATTTTTTTTTAACTAGTACCTAATGTTCTTATTTTGTCTTTTGTTTTATTTCACTTAATCATCTTCGTTTTTTCCTTGTGCTCTTCTAAGCTTTGTATCTAAATTATCATAAAAAATTTACTTCACTCCCTCTATTCGCTGTTTATATAAACTAAGAATGCTGTATTGCCTGCAATTGTTTCATGGACTACTCATCTTCGTTTTTTCCTTGTGCTCTTCTAAGCTTTGTATCTAAATTATCATAAAAATTTTTACTTCACTCCCTCTATTCGCTGTTTATATAAACTAAGAATGCTGTATTGCCTGCAATTGTTTCATGGACTACTTCATTATATCTATTTTATTTTATTGTTATATTATTCTTTCATACATTGCCTAAGTCTCTTCGAATATTGTGTTTGTAAATTTCTTTTTTTTTTTTTTTTTTTTTTTTGACTCCTGGTGTAAAAGCATACTCATTTTCAGAACTGGTGCCCTCCACCAAATTAGTCAACGAGTGACTATTGTGGTCCAGTTTTTTCCTCACCACACCTTCCCTAAACCCAATAATCTTCCATATTACTTTCATCTTTCCAGTTTCTGGGCACCATTCATTTACGAGCCTATACTTCCCACAAAAAGACAGAAAAGTCTGTATTGCTAAGTATCAAATATGTGTGTGTGTCAGTACTGTTAATATATGTATTGCCAATACTATCTATAGTCTATGTACTTAGAATATTATACCAGTGTGTGTGTGTGTGTGTCAATACTGTTAATATATAATACTATCTATAGACCATCTATGTACTTATAATATTTATACCAATGTTCTAACCAGGATGACGGTTGATGGGGAGTGTCCTATGACCCTCCCCCTTCCCCCTCAGATTCTTACCCGCACGCCTGTGTGATCAAGCAGGATCTAGTTATGGCAACACCGCGACCCGGCAGATGGCAGATCATATATTTTTATCTTTTTACAAGGCTACCAGAGCAAAGAACGTCTATTATTCTTGTCCTATATACTCCCCATCTTACCCATTATATATATGTGTGTGTGTGTGCACGTATGAGTGAGATAGATATTTATTGAGATTATACGTGTAGGTTTATGGGTGCATTCCTAATCTTCGCTTTGTTTTGGTGAATATGAAGGAAATGTAGTAGGAAAGTAGTAGTAATGGGACATGATTCATTGATCAGATTACCTGTAGGTTACATGTAGTACCTTCCAGGGGCAACTGAAACCGCGGCTCGTTCTGGACCAGGCCTCCTAGTTGCAGGCCTGATCAACCTGGTTGTTGGTGTCCACCGCCCGTAGTCCAACATATGAACAACCTACTTGATCAAGTATCGACTTTAGTAACTTATCAAGTTCCTTCCTGAAGCCTACTGACGGTTTGTTGGTAATTCCCTTATGAATGAAGTGAGGATGTTGAAGGGTCTTGGTCCCTTTACAGTTATTGAGTTCTCTTTGCGTACTCATCGTGTTTCTGCTTTTCATTGGAGTATTTCAGCCTGCCAAGCTTTCGTATGTAATTATTCAGTGTGCAGATTTGGGACCAATCCCACCAGAATCTTACAGGTGTATATTATGATGTATCGTTCTGGCTAACGTTCTGAGGAGTACGGTTTCAGTGATGTCAAGCTCTCACAGTAATTTAGGTGCTTTACAGAAGCTGTAAAGGTTCTTTGGACATTTTCCAGTTTTGTACTTTCACCTTCCTTGGAGGAGGCCGCTAGTATACAGCAGTATTCCACTCAAGAGAGAACAAGTGACCTGAAGAGTAGGCTCCGGTCTAGCTATAACCGAAAGGTCTTGCGCTGTCGCTTTTATGCCTGTATATATCTCTCTCTCTCTCTCTCTCTCTCTCTCTCTCTCTCTCTCTCTCTCTCTCTCTCTCTCTCTCTCTCTCCTCTCTCTCTCTCTCTCTCTCTCTCTCTCTCTCTCTCTCTCTCTCTCTCTCTCTCTCTCTCTCTCTCTCTCTCTCTCTCTCTCTCTCTCTCTCTCTCTCTCTCCACAAGTGCACACATAAAACATTGCCACAGAATATCAATTTGTTTGGGCAACCCGGATGTACGAGAGAAAATTCAAAATAAAATTTTATAATTCAAGGCATCATAAATCTATAAAAATATAGTAAAACAACACAACACCAAGAAGTTAAGCCTACTTTTAGATATTAATAAGAATAAGTAATTCAAATTTTACACATAAATGATAAAAAAAAATAGTAACTCATTTTCTGAAATTTGGAGGCAGTGAAAGAAAATAAGTAAATGATTGCTATTGAAAATGACTTGTTTGAACCAATTGGGTGTCAAATTAGAATACTTCATTCCTTGGAAGATATGCTTACAGGAGGAAAAGGTGATGACAGGAGTGGATAAGAGAGCTGAAAAGACGGAGAGCAGGTAGTTGATAAATGGGAAAGTTAACACAAATCCAATGGAAGTTAAAGTGGGAGGAGGAAGAGGACAACAATAAATTAATAAAATATCTTTATACAGATCTAGTGAGGAAAATTCACCAAAAACCCATATAAGGGAAAGGAACCTTATGACGACGTTTCGGTCCGTCCTCGACCATTGTCAAGTCACCCCTGGGTCGAAAAAATAGAGAACGCCAGATGACAATATTGTAGAAGACGGGGAATCAAGGCACTACTGGTGGTGGTAGTTGTAGTAGTAGAGGAAGGGAAAGGTTGTAGGTTAAAAAAGATTAGAAATGAGTAG
>WNWK01002393.1:130000-137500 GCA_009830355.1 Cherax destructor
CACACACACACACAGACACACACACACACAGACACACACACACACAGACACACACACACGACAGACACACACACACACACACACACACAGACACACACACACAGACACACACACACACAGACACACACACACAACACACACAGACACACACACAACACACACACACAGACACACACACACACAGACACACACACACAGACACACACACACAGACACACAGACACACACACACACAGACACACACACACACACAGACACAGACACACACAGACACACACACACACACACAGACACACACACACACAGACACACACACACAGACACACACACACACAGACACACACACACACACAGACACACACACTAAACTACAGACACAGACACACACACACTAAACTACAGACCAGTGTCACTGACATGTATTGTATGCAAGGTCATGGAGAAGATAGTCAGGAGAAGGGTGGTTGAGCACCTAGAAAGGAATGGGCTTATCAACGACGGCCAACACGGTTTCAGGGACGGGAAATCCTGTGTCACAAACCTACTGGAGTTCTACGACAGGGTGACAGCAATAAGGCAAGAGAGAGAGGGTGGGTGATTGCATATTCTTGGATTGTAAGAAGGCGTTTGACACAGTTCCACACAAGAGATTAGTGCAGAAGCTGGAGGACCAGGCAGGGTAACAGGGAAGGCACTACATTGGATCAGGAATACCTGTCAGGAAGACAGCAGCGAGTCATGGTACGTGGCGAGGTGTCCAGAGTGGGCGCCGGTGACGAGGGGGGGTTCCACAGGGGTCAGTCCTGGGACCAGTGCTGTTTCTGGTATTTGTGAACGACATGACGGAAGGAATAGACTCGAAGTGTCCCTGTTTGCAGATGATGTGAAGTTGATGAGAAGAATTCAATCGGACGAGGACCAGGCAGAACTACAAAGGGATCTGGACAGGCTGCAAGCCTGGTCCAGCAACTGGCTCCTGGAGTTCAACCCCACCAAGTGCAAAGTCATGAAGATTGGGGAAGGGCAAAGAAGACCGCAGACGGAGTACAGCCTAGGGGGCCAGAGACTGCAAACCTCAATCAAGGAAAAGATCTTGGGGTGAGTATAACACCAGGCACATCTCCTGAGGCGCACATCAACCATATAACTGCTGCAGCATATGGGCGCCTAGCAAACCTAAGAACAGCATTCCGACATCTTAATAAAGAATCGTTCAGGACCCTGTACACTGTGTACGTTAGGCCCATATTGGAGTATGCAGCACCAGTTTGGAACCCACACCTGGCCAAGCATGTGAAAAGCTCGAGAAAGTGCAAAGGTTTGCAACAAGACTAGTCCCGGAGCTAAGGGGTATGTCCTACGAGGGGAGGTTAAGGGAAATCGACCTGACGTCACTGGAGGACAGGAGAGATAGGGGAGACATGATAACAACATATAAGATAATGAGAGGAATTGACAAAGTGGACAGAGACAGAATGTTCCAGAGATGGGACACAACAACAAGGGGACACAGATGGAAGTTGAAGACTCAGATGAATCACAGAGATGTTAGGAAGTATTTCTTCAGTCACAGAGTTGTCGGGAAGTGGAATAGTTTAGAAGCGATGTAGTGGAGGCAGGCTCATACATAGCTTTAAGCAGAGGTATGATAAAGCTCATGGCGCAGGGAGAGTGACCCAGTAGCGGCCAGTGAAGAGGCGGGGCCAGGAGCTTTGACTCGACCCCTGCAACCACAACTAGGTGAGTACAACTAGGTGAGTACACACAGACACACACACACACAGACACACACAGACACACACACACACATACACACACACACACACACACACACACACACACACACACATACACACACACACACACAGACAGACACACACACACACACACACACACACACACACGACACTGGAGGACAGCAGAGATAGGGGAGACATGATAACGACATAAAATACTGAGAGGAATTAACAAGGTGGACGGAGACAGAATGTTCCAGAGATAGGACACAACAACAAGGGGACACAGTTGGAAGTTGAAGACTCAGATGAATCACAGGGATGTTAGGAAGTATTTCTTCAGTCACAGAGTGGTCAGGAAGTGGAATAGTTTGGGAAGCGATGTAGTGGAGGCAGGTTCCATACATAGCTTTAAGAAGAGGTATGATGAAGCTCATGGTGCGGGGAGAGTGACCCAGGTAGAGGCCAGTGAAGGGGCGTGGCCAGGAGCTATGAATCGACCACTGCAACCACAACTAGGTGAGTACATACACACAGACACACACGTGTGCGTGTGCGCGCCCGCGTCGTGCCGAATAAGTAAAACTTGCTATTTTGGCTCAATTAGCAACGCTCTTCTTGCCGAATAAGACAAGCGAAAATTTGTGTATGCAATAATTTCGCCAAAATCATTGTGTGTTTTTATTAAATTATTGTAAACTTGTATAAAATATATTTAGTTGGATTAGGCTAAATTAAATTGCGCTTGTTATAATAAGGTTAGGTAAGTTTCCTAAGGTTCTTTTGGTACAAAATCATTCATTTTTATATTAACATAAATGAAAAAAATATCCTAAATGTATAAGATAAAATTTTAGAAAGGACTTATTTTTAAATGAGTTCTTGCTAATTGACCAGTTTTACCTATTCGGCACGACATGTATGTATGTATATATATAAATTATTGAATGTCCTGAATCATTGTACATAAAACTTAATGAATATTCAAAGATAACTTTTCCAACTCCTATAGTTTTTGTACTCTCCAAATAATGATGTTAATATTAACTCGTTCTGGTTATGGAAGCGCACGTCCTGTATTGAATATTTGATAAGAGCATCAGTTCAAAATTAAACATTATCCATTAAGCAACGGATAGCGCTAAACTCAGTTGAACTCGTGCGCAGATTTGAGAGATAAACTCGGACTTAGTGTCTGCCCTTAACAAGTTTTATTTGTAGAGGTTGATTTACAGCTCCCGGAACCGCTTCTTAGCTCTTACCAACCAGTTTTACACTTGACCTTTAGGGCATTATCATGCCTCGACCTGGAACTGTGAATGGGGCTTAATTCCACCACCTTATTGTGTAGTGTGATGTTGAGGTAATGCAGATTGGCATTCTTTGTTTGGTTGAGTAAATTATTAATAAATTAATTTGTTATTTGACAGTAACTAGATAGATATACTGGAGGAGTCTGGGTGAATTTGCAGATAGCAAATTCACAAGTCTGCGTATGAGATGATTGTTTTAATTTGATCTCCTTATTGTATTTAGGCATTGTATCCTTTGATTTATTATTCTTTGCTGTTCTTGGAATACCATAGTAGGTTATGAAATGGTCTAGTTATTAGGGGTTAACGTAAATAAGAAATATAGTTAAATCTGAGAATTGACAAAATTTATAAGTGTGGGATACTACAGACTGTATGGGATTTCATGATTTATCTTTCTCTGGTGAAATTCATTAGACGCTTGCATGCATCTCCGATAATTATAACAGGCATTTTGCAGAAATCTCTGATTATAGATCCTATTAAAAGGAAACTAGCTTAGTGTGAACGAGTATTTAGGGCAATATCCGATATTTTATAGATAAAAATGGCAGTGACTCAGTGTGTTGAGGGTAAATTAACACCTATTTGGATATGTATGGCTTGGAAATTTTAATGTTTTTATAAATATTAAGGACTTTATGCATTTAGAAGATTCTGTGGACATTTTAGACATTTTAATAAATTTGTGAGGACAGAAATCTTGTCTTTTCCGGATCAGTTAACAGAGAGAATAAATAGGGTAGTGCATGCAGGGAGAGTTACATTCTGTGAGTCCAATGAAAGCGCCATAGCATGTTACGAGGGAGTTATATCTCAGCAGATATACACACTTAGAATTTAATCCCAATAGGCCCATCTTGGGATTAATGTAGTCTTAATTGTAAGCAGGTAACATGCAGTCTTAATGACCCTCGTATAGATACGCTTATAGCTCAATGAACCAGAGAGGTTAGAAAGACGGTTTCAGGATGGCATAGAGGGTGGATGTATGTCTGAGTCTTCTGTAACATGCTGTCAATTTGTTTTTGTAGCGGCTGAATGTAGTATTTGGGAAACATAATTAATTGCCAAAGGTGGCGGAACAGTATGTATGATAATTAAGGATAGGTTTTCATGATTGATGGTTTTGCCTGAGAACAGGTATAAGGAAAGGGAGGGATGGGTGATAAGGAACCAGATGAGTGGCACTCCCGGTTGTGTATGGAGACATGCAATATTGTGACCTTCATGTGTTTGTTTAGAGTAAAAGGAAGGAATAGATATCCTGATGTGCTTGTAATCTTGAAGTATTATAATAATCATGAAGCTGATGACTATCACTTGATATAATTATTCTTTCCCCCACCCTTTCCGTGATTTGTTTTGAACCCATGGCAAGCGACTCCTAAAACTAAGAGGCCAGTGCGTTAACCACTGTACCAGCTGTCTCTAATACGATTCATCCAACTAGAGCCAGGTGGCCGAGTTTCGTTCCCTGATTTGTTTTTTTAATAAATCAACAATAACATTATTTTACATCTCCATACACTGGCACTAATTCAACCCATACTCGAAGGCCGTTACCTACCTTAAAAAAAAAAAAAAAAAAAAACATTTTTAACGTCCCTGTGGCTCGTTTGCAACTTGAGTTGCTATTTGTCTCCTGGAAAACTATACTGAAGAAATATCAGACACTATACCAGTGTCTGATATTGTTGGAGTTCCGCTCAGGAGGCATAAGGTTAGGGTACAATGTAGACTCTTCGCCAGGGACTCTTTCTGGCTCTCTCTGCTGGCAGGAGGAAAAAATGGGTGAAACAATACTCTTTCGCGTTAAGGCATGCAGATTTAACAGGAAAGGAGAAATAACCGAGTTTGCTCTGACTACGGCCACTACCACCGACTACTATTTTTACTATTATTACTACTATTTCTGCTGCTGCTGTTGCAACTGCTGCTGCTTGTACTGTTACAACTGCTCCTGTCATAACTGCTGCTGCTGTTACTCCTGTTACAACTGCCGCTACTGCTACTCCTGTTAAAACTGCTGCTGCTGTTAGAACTGCTGCTATTAATATACTGTTGATATTGCATCTGCTAATTTTGCTATTACTACCAATATTGCTGCTGCTACTACTGCTGATGCTAATGCTACTTCTACTTATACCAATATTGCTACTACTAGTACTATTACTATTACTAGTACTAGTACTACTACTAGCACTAGTACTACTACTAGTACAAGTACTACTAGTATTACTACTGATTGTAATGCTATTTCTGCTACTTTTACTATTACGATTACTACTACTACTTCTACTGTTACTACTATATCACCACTCACCCCAATACCACATCCTATCCATCCCAACACCCCGCCATGCACCCACTCCAACACCTCCATCTACCCCACCAACACCATCCTCCACACCAACGCAATCCCGCACACTAGTGATGTATCGAATATCCGCATCCGCGGAACATCCGCACAATTTCTTACATCCGCATCCACAAAATAAGTAAGACATCCTCATACACCACTATACCCACCTCATCCTTACACCACTATACCCACTTAAACCACTATACCCACCTCCTCCTCCTCCATCACTTCCTCCTCCTCCCTCCTACTCCCCCTCCCTCCTCTAGTATCGCTTCTGTGGCAGGAATAGTGTGAGTATACTCTTCCTTACTATTTTAGAAATAAAAAAAAAGAAGCCGCTGGTGTGACGGGGAAGAGGGTGAGTGACTGTGAGATCTACCACCTAGGGAGAGAAAGGGAAAAAACAAGACTTATTATTACCCCTTATTCAACAGAAATTAATGGGGCGAGGAACAGGCAATGTTCCAGAAGAGATAAATGCCATTCCACTACTGAACGGCAATTTTCAGGTTCTAATTCTTAGGGTAGTTGTGAGAAGGATGACGAAGCTGATTCAGTGTATTAGAAGTCTTTCCCACGGAGATAGGATGAAGACACTGAGTATGCGTTTGCTGGAAAGACGTTAAATTAGGTGAGGTATGCTTGAAGTGTATAGATAACAAACTTGAATAAATAAGAGGATATAAATACTGTAGTGTCTTGAAAAATATCCAATCAAGACAGAACTCGCTGTAATGGATTTATGTTGGAGAAATCTAGATTGAGAAAGGATATAGGGAAGTTCTGGTTTTGCAATAGAGTTGTGGATGATGAAACAAACTCCCAGCCAGATAGCGTCATTGTGGCAAAAACTTTGGGTAACTTTACATAAATGAATGGGTGTGAGTTTTACCTGTCTTAATGGGCCAGTAGATCTACTGTAGTGTTCCTTCGTTCTTATTAAAAATGATTATGAATAAGTCCCTGTCATGACAAAATTTAAGTCTGTCATAATAAGATTGATGTCGAAAAAAATAATCTCTCACTGGGCCCATTATAATTCTTTATCATGTTAATTAATATTTTTACTCCTTGATTCCCGTGCCAGAGCGTTCCACTTGACCTCTGTGTTAATCTTTTTTTTTTGCATTTAGGTCTCATGTTAAAACGTTCTAATTGATATTTTGGCTAATGATTGTTAGGGCCCCAGTCCAAGTGTGCCAGTTGACGTTTGGCTTAATATTGTTGCATAAATATTTCTGTTGAAACGTTCTAATTATACTACCGCTTTTTTAACTGGGCGATTTGTAAATAACTAAATTTTATTTGACTGCAACGAATTTTAACATGTAGGGAAATCAAAGATTTGTACATTCTTAAAATGTTTTAATCGTGTTTAAATGTTCGTTAACCTTAAGGTTAACAAACATTTAAATGTAAATCCTATTGGTGTATATAGTGTCATATGAAGATGTATTTTGATGTGATACTTCAGCTAAGAGATTATAGCAAAGCATGTGTATGCCTACAATATCTCAATGAAAGTATAGTTGTATATGATTTTTATTAGTATACAAAGAAATGAAGAGAGGAAGATGGCAAATGTAGTCTTAAATCACAAAGAAAAAAGCCTAGGAATGAACATCGGTTACAAATCATTGCCACCCCTATTAGTATCATCAATGACCGTTCATTTCTGAATCCACACTACCATGTGACTTCTATGTGACTTCGCAAAAGATCGCTCTGCAGCTGACCTCATGTTAAACCTCTCCACCATGGCAACATTCCCTGGATCTTGAATCCAGTATATATACAGGCCGTTGAAATAATTTTCATAAATTCCTTCCTATGCAGATGACTAAGGTCTTAACATTACCTTAAATTAAAGAGATGCTGCTGCTATCGGACACTTCGGTCATCAACTTGTAATTTATCTGCATTGGATAAGGGGAGTGTAGGTACATAACATGATGCTGCTGGAGTTGGTGCAATCATGAAAGGAAGACTCTTAGAATACAGTTATGAAGTTGCTGTCTAGAGGGTGACATTTAGCTATGCAACGAATATCAACTTATAACACGATAGAGCATTTTGTACTTGAAGT
>WNWK01002393.1:142500-147500 GCA_009830355.1 Cherax destructor
TTTACTCAGCTGATTGTTGTTCCCCTCCCCTTCCTCTCCCCTTCCCTACCGCTTTCCCTCATTCCCTCCCACCTCAGCCCCTGGGTCTCGATAAGTTAACGTCCTTCTCGCTCCATTAGTCCTTCCTTTTTATTTGCTTTGCGCTTTGTGTGTGTGTTTGTGTGTGGGGTATACCAGCTGCTAGTTCATCAGTTTTAATATATTTCTTGTACCACCGTTGCCTCTGTCGTCTGTTTTTCTTAACTGTTCCTTGTGTATCTGTTTAGCATTCCTTTGTAATCCTCATCGCCTACGGCTGTTTCTGTTGTTAGTTCTTCTTTGATGAAACCAGGTCTCCTTTGACGCTGTCAGTCATCCGTTGATGATCCTCTGTTGATGATTTCACTCTTCCGTTGATGCTCTCACTCTTCCGTTGATTCTCACCCTTCCGTTGATTCTCACCCTTAAGTTGATTCTCTTACTTCCGTTGATGTTCTCTCTCTTCCGTTGATGCTCTCTCACTTCCGTTGATTCTCTCACTTCCGTTGATGTTCTTTTCCGTTGATGCTTTCTTACATTCACACTAATGTTGAAGCACTAGTACGTTGATGCTCGTATTCACGCGTTACTGCTCTCTCCCGTCAATGTTTTCACCAGTTGATGCTCTCAACTGTTAACGCTCTCATCCGTTGAAATTCTAGCATTTCCGTTATACTCTCACTCCTTCCGTTGGTGCTCTTCCACCTCCCACTGAGACGCTTTCCCCCGTTGATGCTCTCACCTTCCCGTTATTCTCTTACGTTTACACTGTTCGAGCTGTTATTGGCGTTGTTCGGATTGTATCTGTCTTTTATTTGTGCCGTTGGATAGTGGGAACGAGAGGAAAGGGGGTTGGTTGATGGGGGTCGGGGGTGCTGGAGGCTGAGCTGTGCTGGGAACTTACAGATGTGGGCATCACACAAGAACACATGGAAGCAGACAGACAGCACGCACGCATACGCACGAACCCGTTCGCTCACGCACGCATATTGCAACGAAGCCCTGATTCGCTCACGGCACACACGACTAGATTTACATGGCAGCCCGGACATCACTCCATCCCCCCCTGCAATCACAGATCAATACACACACACACACACACACACACACATCACACACACACACACACACACACAACACACACACACACACACACACAAAAACACACACACACACACACACACACATCACACACACACACACACACACACACACACATCACACATCACACACAAAAAAACCCCCACACATCAAACACACATAAACACACACATCACACATCAAACACACATCACACAACACACATCACAAAATCAACACACACACATACAGCACACACACACACATGCATGGGCACACTTCACACATCACAACACATTTCACACACATAAACACATACAACACAGGCCTAGTGTCTAATGACATGTGCCTAGACAAATGGTAACTAACACACACACACATCACACATCAAACACACATCACACATTACATCACACACACATCACACACACACATCACACACACACATCACAAATACATCACACACATACACACACACATCACACACACACATCACAAATACATCACACACATACACACACATACACACACACATCACACACATACACACACATACACACACACATCACACACACACACACACACACACACACACAACAGGCCTAGTGTCTAATCGACATGTGTCTAGGACAAAATGGTAACTAACACCAAACATCACACACATCACACACACATCAAACACACACACACACACACATACACACACAATCAGGAAGTAGAATAGTTTGGCAAGTGATGTGGTGGTGGCAGAAACCATACATAGTTTTAAGACGAGGTATGATAAGGCTCATGTAACAGGGAGAGAAAGGACCTAGTAGCGATCAGTGAAGAGGCGGGGCCAGGAGCTATGTCTCGACCCTTGCAACCACAAATAGGTGAGTACACACACAGTCACCCGCAATCACACCCACTCACAATCACACCACTCAAATCACACCCACTCACAATCACACCCACTCACAATCACACCCACTCACAATCACACCCACTCACAATCACACCCACTCACAATCACACCCACTCACAATCACACCCACTCACAATCACACCCACTCACAATCACACCCACTCACAATCACACCCACCCACAATCACCACCCAATCACCCCACCCACAATCACACCCACCCACAATCACACCCACCCACCATAATCACACCCCCACAATACACCACCCACAATCACACCACCCAAGCACACCCACCACAATCACCCCACCCACAATCCACACCCACAAACACCCACCAATCCACCAATACCACAATCACAACACTTGATGTTTAGCGGACATCGAGTATCAGAGGCTCCTTGACAGTGCTCAGGTTCAAATATCTTGTGGAAATGGACTTGAAGAGGAACACAGATGGTGAAGGAACAACAAACGAGACTTGAGAAGGGGTGACTATGATGGTTTAAGGCAATTCCTTAGCACAGCGGTATGGGAAAGGGAGCTAAACGAAAAAATAGCAAATGTAATGATGGAATATGTAGCCTGGAGGCAGAAGAGAAATTCATACCCAGAAGCAGAAGCAGCACAGGCAAGAACAGAGTGAGCTATGGTTCACCCAGAGGTGCTGGAGGTACAAGCTGAAAGTGGAAGAACTTAGTAGAAATCTTGAAAACAAAGAACTCTAGAGAATAGGGAAGCCACAGAAAAGCCAGAATCGAATACGCATGGGTAAGAAGAGGCTGAACGACAATTTGAAATGACTTGGCATCGAAAGCCAAATCTGAACCAAAGTTGATGTACAGCCACATCAGAAAGAAAACTGTGAAAGACGAGTGTAGAGTGCACCAACATTACATTTATTCCGTCTATATAACACAACCCCATCTTGCATTCCCTCTATAATCAGCCAAGCGAGTAGTAATGGACCGTGCAGTTGTTGGGGTCCCACGGCAGTTCTGTGAGTAACTGCCAATTTATACACGCCAACCAATCAGGGTGAGGAACTCCAGACGAGTTGACGTTTTACCTACTCAGTCTGAAAATCAGTCTCTCACTAGCAGCCTGATTACCCATAACGGTCTTTCTTGAGTTTATTAGTGAATAGCTTTGAGCTAAATCAGCATTGCTGTGTATCTTAATAAAATACTTGTATGATACCTGCCTACTTTGCTGCTCTGTTGTACACTGTAAATATTGGCGGGGGGAATATGTGGGTACTAAAATGACAAATTTTGGTGTTTGTTTCACCTATATTATTTTGTGATCGTTTCTTTACTTGTGGTCTGTCTCACCAGAACAACCAGGTAGCTAGTCCGAAGAAGGAAGGTAGGGAGCCCAGAAGGCATGACCTGGAAGTCTGCAGTCATATGAACAAACGATATTGGGAGATATTTACTGTGGAATCATGAGCAATGCCAGAGAGTCAAAAAAGAAAAGTACACCAATGAGTACTGAACACAACACAGATTACAGAAGGAGAGGTGAAGAAACTGCTTGGTTAACTAGATACCTCACTCTCTTCAAGAAGTCAACCGATTTATTATGTTGATAAATGAGACACTTGTGCAGTACTTGAGTATCGTTTCGACAGCCAGTCCTGTATGGAGGAAAAACTGTTGATGATGAGTGTCAGGTAATCAGTCCCTCAGCCTGAAGAGAAATAAGTCATGCCAGTAGATGAGGCAACGTTTGAAGAATTATATATATATATATATATATATATATATATATATATATATATATATATATATATATATATCTTAGTATCAAGATTCCAAGGTGTTGCTGTGTCAGGCAGGTATTAATATATAAACGGATTAGAAAACCGACAAGTTGATTATTGAGACACATGTATAACACTTGGGTATCTTTACTGTGAAAAGGTTTCACCAGCCAGTGCTTCATCAGTCTAATACAGAGGAGAACGCTGGAAGAGGAGTAGTTTCAGGTAGTCAGTCACTCAGCCAAATGTCCATTGTTAAGTGCCTCGGACGAACTGTAATTTAACTGAATAACACACACACACACACACACACACGTGTACGTCAGGCCCATACTAGAATATGCAGCACCAGTCTGGAACCCACACCTGGTCAAGCACGTAAAGAAACTAGAGAAAGTGCAAAGGTTTGCGACAAGGTTAGTTCCACAACTCAGGGGTCTGTCCTATGAAGAAAAGCTGAGGGAAATAGGACTAACAACACTGGAGGAAAGAAGGGTCAGAGGAGACATGATAACGACATACAAAATACTGCGGGGAATCGACAAGGTAGACAGTGACAGGATGTTCCAGAGAGGGAACACAGAAACAAGGGGACACAACTGGAAGCTGAAGACTCAGATGAGTCAAAGGGATGTTAGGAAGCATTTCTTCAGCCACAGAGTAGTCAGGAAGTGGAATAGTCTAGAGAAAGATATAGTGGAGGCAGGAACCATACAGTTTTAAGACGAGGTATGATAAAGCTCATGGAGCAGGGAGAGCAGAGACCCAGTAGTGGGCAGCGAAGAGGCGGGGCCAGGAGCTGAGTCTCGACCCCTGCAACCACAATTAGGTGAGTACACACACACTCTCCATTTGCACACTTAATTGCACACGGCTACATACGATGACGAAATGTGAAAATAACGGGAACTGCAAATGTAAGGGCACCCAATAGAGATTACTGAAAACAGACTTAAAGAAGGAAAATGGAAAACAACTTTAACAATAACAAATGTGAGTATTAACAACAGGAACAATAGAATCATTAACAGGAACGATAACGTTAGTATGAGAAACGGTAGCATCATTAATAGGACCAATAGCATTAGTCACAAACAATTGCATCAGTAACAGAAACAATAGTATTAGTAACAGAAACAATAGCATTAATAACAGAAGAACATTAGTATTAAAAACAATAGTATTAGTAGCAAACAGGAGTATTAGTAACAAACAGGAGTATTAGTAACAA